>JAZGVS010000325.1:0-16048 GCA_037356235.1 Bacterosira constricta
ATCTCACTATTTAATCAACCACTTCAACCCTAAATGAAGTCTAGGAATAGTCACACTCTACACTCACCTACTATGGTGAGGAGAAAGTCACCCCAAGCTAGCTTTGTATTGACGTGGTCTCATTGCTGTTCTGTTACATGATCAACATGTGGAACCTGGTAGTGGTAGCCATGCAGATGGTGGGATACCCCCATATACACACAACAAGGACACTTGCACTTGCAGCATGAGACTTGGGCAGGTGTGTGTGGTGTGTAATCACCTTGCGCAAAGATCTGATCGTGAATGGTCAGGTAGATACAATCTCATGACATAGCAACAGGATTCAGCACGCAAAAAGTTGCAATTGGAAACCATGGGGAGGGTTAAGATCCCCTCATGGAGATGACAACGATTAACGGCAAGGGGATGTGTGATTGTAGATGAAAGAACTTGTGGGTTTAGTAAGAAGTTCATTGTTATTTCATTTTCACCCTCTCTCCCAAATACAAATACATCAAACCCTCTTTTTCTCATTCTTGTCTCAGAGCAGACAGTGAATAAGATGCGCTCCCCGTCCGACACTACGAGATATTATGATGATCAAGGGTGGCGGCGATGATGGGTTAGGTTATGGTGGTTTAAGAAATGGCAAGTCAATTTTTGTTTTTCTTTCCCAATCCATCCATACAAATAAGATCTTACCTCCTTTTCCCTTTCTGTTGATAGCAGCAATAACACCATAACAAGACAATGACGACAGGTCGAACAAAGGTGTTTTGCTAACAAATTGTTAAAAAAGGGCTGGGAAAGTGAATGGCCAAATAATATTTCAGTGAAAAGATCCAAAAGATCCAAGCCCGGACTTTTTACATGTGAAAAAGCTCGATATTGTAATTTAATCATGTACGAAGTCCTAATTGAACGTTTAGATATTGTACATAACAAATCCGATTATGCGTGAGGTCGTTTAGGAGTTAAAATATCACTCCCTCCGCGTGGCGCGACAAGAAGTATTGTACGATACCTCTAGAGACAAGCCAACTAAACCAGGCGGATTTGCCAACAAACAGCCAACAAACAACAAACATCACATCACATCAACATCAACATCACTTCTTGCCCCTAGCAGATCGCAGACCAAGCATAATCATCAACCATGAGGAAAACCTGCCCAACAGCCGCCCTCCTCGCGGCAGCAGCCACCACATCCAATGTATTCTCCGGTCCTACAACCTCGGATGCATTTTCTCCATCGGCCATCATCACCCATCATCACTCTGGCATTGGCATCGTATCCTCATCCTCACGACCGCAAGCACAACACCAACGTCGCAATGGCGTCGCGCCACTGCAACTCTCTTCACTCCCTCCCGACATTCAGAATCAACCTACGGAACTTCCTGATTCTTTGAGTGATGGTGCTGCCATTGCTGCAAATGTGAGATTTAGATGATGTTTTTTTGCTTTTACATGCCCTTGTTTCAACTTGTGTGTGTGTGTGTACGACCTACTAGGATGTTGTGGGTGTTGTTGTATAGTGTGGGTGTAATGTCGACCATATTTTGGTTGTGGCATGGTCGAGGTGTAGATGAGGATTTATTTGTGTGTGATTTTAGTGCGTTTGGGAAGAGATGGCTCATAACTTATTTGGAGTCTCTGGTTTCTGTTGTTACAATCAATTTTAATATGAGGATGGGCACAATGAAACTTGTAAATGCTGTGCACGAGATACCTGCGAGATTTGTTTGTCTTCTCTCTCATATCAGAGATTTTTGTTCAAGTGAATATCCAACCACTTTCCAAGAGAAGATGCGCAACTAATTATTATCATCTCCTTCTGTGAAAAACATTATATTTCTTACTACCATTCCATCCTCCATCAGGCCTGCCAACAACTCTACCAAAACTCCGGCACCACCATACGATGCAGAGTAGACTTTGACACCTCCATCGGCGATGAAACGTACACCACATTGAAAAGCAGTACCGATTTCATGCAACAATTTGTCAGTTCACTATGCATGGCAAGTATTCCGGGTGTGAGGGAATGGAAGATGGATAGTGCAATGAAGTTGGTTGAGGCCAAGGCTGAGTTGAGAGAAATGCGGATGGACAGTGATGATGACGTTGACTTTGGTGATTATGATGCTGATGGTGATGCTAACGAAGCAGCAGACGAGGTTCAATCCGAGGAGGCAAAACAACTCGCCGAAAAAGAAGGCAACCTCTTACAAATCATTGCCAATGAGGGAACCTCCCCCAATTTTGAATGGGCCGGCCAAAAAGTCCGAATCTACTTCCCCGACGAAGGATCCGCAGCATTGGCACGTCGCGATTGGGCATCCCAAGTACCACCCTGTGTGGAATTCAGTTCCTGCGGTGGACAGCAGGTGGCGGATGCTTCGAAGGATGCAATTATCATGTTTTTCTGTCCTCGGGCGAGCGAGTCGGAGTTTGTGGAGGAGATACTGTACAAGGCCGAGGCGTTGAGGGGAGGGGAGTTGCTCATGTCGGTGATGGTGAATCCGTTGTTGGTGGATATGGGCGTTACGGGGTTTGGAATGGCTGGGAGGCGTTTGAGGGAGCGGTTGATTGATGGATTGGTGCCTGCTTACTATTTGAGGACTTTGCCTTGGGGTGCTTTGACGCGTGTTTGGCCCCAGCTTTTTACTGTGTGGCAAGAGGATGAGGTTGCAGAGGGTGGATATCGCATGATCAAGGCGATGGATCGTTTGCCTAGCAATCCAGAGGGTGAGTTGCTTCTTCTTTTCATTTTACTTTTTAAGTTGGGTGTCCATGATATTGATATATTATACTAACGACTGTATTGTCTGACATTGCACATTGTTATCTGCGAATGACTCCAGTGGAAGACATATATGACATTGAAAATGGTGACATGGCTGCACCACAGGAAGGGTTTGGATTTTTGAATGCTCTTGGTGACTTTGTGAACGGCATGACAAAGTTGTAGAAATGTAGAGAACTTATTCTTGTTACTAGAGTGAAATAAATCATGTGACTGTTTTACTGCTGTGTAGGTATGAAACCTCAACACTAACAACTTAATGAGTTCAATAACTATGCAATTGAATCTCAACAGGATACGATGCATTTTATGAATAATTGATACATTGATCCTCCTCTGGAGCAGCTATGTGAATCCAAATGCCAATAACCACATTACTCAATCACAATCTAAAAAACAATTCAACATTCTCGATCCTTACGACGATCTACCATACCCAAGGTTGATCGAGCCGTTTCGTTTCATTGCCGTGACACGAAGAGCTAAAACTTTTTATTGTTAGAAATTTGAACATTTTCATCTCATACTTGGATCTTGGATCGTCTCTCTGTTCTGTCCTTGCTCATAATATGAATGTTACATATTTTTACTTCTCCATTGGGAACATCCGAGGTAACTAGATGAGAAAGAATGCAGCTAAATCCAAATGCCAATAACCACATGACGCAATGCCAAATTATAAAACAATTCAGCATTCCCAATTATCATGTATCTACCCTTGCCAACCTCCAAGGTTGATTGGGCCATTCATTGCTATCATGCACGATTATTTGGCACACCATACACTTCACACACACACGCCAGACTCGCACTCTTCTCAAGTAGTATCCTCTCTCGCTCTCTCACCTATCCCTCAATCATACCCCACAACCGTTCCGCAACATCAAACTCACACAAATCATCCTTCTCAATAACAAACCGTCGATGAACACTTTTTCCAGGAATAGAAACCTCCCCCGCCAAAATACCACTACGACTTCGATTATAATCCCACTTGATATTCGTCATCAATGCATGCAATGTCAATTCTTGTTTAATCTTCGGCAGTGCCTTAATATGCCTACATTGATTCTCCTCAGTCTCGTCAATGTGTTCCGAGGCCACGGCAGCGTGGATGGGTATGGACTGTTCCGCCTCCCGACGTTTGGCAACCATGTCCAATTGATTTTTGTTCAAATTTGATACTACTTCTTCTTCCAAACTTTGAACCACGGAAATTTGATGCGACATTTCGTTTGATTCGTTGTTCAATGCCTCTCTTTCATGTTGGATGGAGGTGGATATTTTATTGGTGATTGAGAGAAGGAATGGGTATGGGTACAGGAGGTGTCACAATGGAAGAACTTTGGAGGAGAAGTAAGTATTTTGAGTACAGGCTTATCCATTGAATTGATCCTTTATCCATCAGTATGGCAGTGTATCTTCAACATGGAATTCTTAAATGTACATGCCTTGAAATCAGAGATCAAGATAGAGATCAGAACTACGTATAATGGAGGTATGACAGTACCAGTGTGACCATATCAGTGTGACAGTACCAATGTGACAGTGCTAATGCGACATTACCAGTGTGACATTACCAGTGTGACAGTACCAGTGTGATAGAGTGACAGAGTGACAGTACCAGAGTGACAGAGTGACAGAGTGACAGCACAAGTCCCCAAACCCAGATCTAGACAGAAGGGTGTACTAGTACCAGTGTGCCAGTTCTAGTGTGACAGTTCTGGTGTGACAGTACCATTGACAAGACAATTTGAGTATAATAGTGTGACAATTTGGGAGTGGCAATACCAGTGCCCTACTCCAGGCAGAGGGTGTTGCAGTAAGACAGTGCCCTAACCAAGACCCAGACAGGGACAGGGGGTGTTCCAGTACCTACCGGTACCGATATGATAGTGTGACAGTTTTGGGTGACAGCACCAGCAGTGTGACAGTGCATATGTGGCAGAACCACAGTACCAGTGCAGAAAGTGTCACAATGTGACAGTACCAGTAGTACCAGTGTGCCAGTGCCAGTGTGGCAATACACACATACCAAAGGTAGTGTAATACTATATCAGTACCAGTATCAGTATCAGTACCAGTACGAAAAGTACGACCAGGCGCCAGTGTCAGTGTGACAGTGTGAGTGTACCACTGCAACAAAAATAAAGTAGAAAATAATATACAATTTCCCTAAGCCCAGACCTAATGCAGGAAGAAAGTGCCTACCAGTACCAGTAAGAAGTATCAATGGCAAGTGTAACTAACCCAGACCAAGACTTGTGGTGCAATACAGCACTAGGACCAAAAAGCCTATATCTATGTACATGCTTTGAGGGCTAGCATTGGTGCCATGTGGTACATTTTGCAGAAATACCTTTTGCGGTGCACATCAGCATGTATATAATTATCTGAATACACCAAATCATCTGATTGAGGTTGGCATCTACTATGCCAGAAAGGTACCGCAAACAAGGGTATGCATTAGTACCAAAGAGGATCCGAGATAGCGTAAACAAAGTCTATATGTATACGATTTGAGGGCTAGTATTGGACCCGCATGGTACATTTTTCCCAAAATACCTTTTGCGGTGCACATCAGAGTCTACATGTGTATCTGAATACATTCAATCATTTTGTTGAGGTTGGCATCTAATGTGCAAGAAAAGTACCAATGTGTATCATATATAGTAGCTTTGAGATATACTCTACGATACACATACATTGTATCTCCCACTCCCAATTCCCCGGGTCTAGTGTATTTGTAAGAATAGAACATGAGAGCAAGACAAACTCTGAGCGTGTGTACCACATACCAGCCATGTTCCTGTTCACCATGAGCAGCATCTGCTGTAGTATTGAGGGTATAGTATTTTCACTGGTGGGGGGTCTCTGTGTCTGTGCTGGGTAGGATCATCGTGTATGGTGTTTTCTAAGGCGGTCTGAGGCATATACATGGCCATATGTTGTATCTCCCAGGGTCTAGAGTATCGGTAATAGCCTACTAATAAGAGAGTGAGCTATCGCATATTGTTACATCCATATTGGACTTACACCATTTATTAATTGATACTATATTGTCCTCGCAACACCACACTAGCTGCATTTATGGGCTGAGAGGATTATGATTATGAGTATGAGTGGCCTCTGCCAGCAAAGTACAATAGCAGGGTTGTGATCACAGTGCCAGTGATGAATGTACCATATCATATAGTGTGTCTCCCAGAATCTAGATCATTATGGAGGATCTTATAAGGGGTATGAGATCACCTTGGAAGCTGTACAGTACATGGCATTGTTGTCCTTACACCCCCCAGAGCACTTGCACTTGCTGTGTTTTTTCATTGGAGGGGCTGTGGACTGTGGACAGTAGGTTCGTAGCATTTAGACCATTCACTCAACCATACATTGTTTCCCCCATGGTCTAGAGCATAAGTAAGGGCACAACAATGTTATACTGCCAATAATTTAGCTGTATAGCTCATATTATCCATATCCTTACATCCTCAGAGCACCTAGTTCTAGTAGGAATTGGCTTTTTCGCTGGAGAGGTGGGCTGTGCACGGTAGGTTCATGACATTCTGAGGCATATACCTCACTATACTTAAAAAATCAGGGTCTAGACCATTGGTAAGGTCATGAAAATGATATGCCACCACTAATACAGCGATAAAATACATGGCATACATGTCCTTACACACCCGGAGCACCCTGGCATAGCTAAAATCTACATTTTCAATCTGGGGCTGTGTGCGGTAGGTGCATGACGTTCTGAGGCATATACCTCTTTATACTTTAGAAAAATCAGGGTCTAGACCATTGGCAAGGTCATGATGATGATATACCATCACTAATATAGTGATAAAATACATGGCATACATGTCCTTACGCACCCCGCAGCACCCCGTAGTTGCCAATAGCTACATTTTAAATCTAGCAGAGTTACCTACACCACCGTATTTTTTTCTCTTAGTCAACAACCCCCAACCCCCAAAGTATGTTGTAGTATATAAGTTCAATAGTATACAAACTGAACCACTAGTGGATATTTTTGTCTGACTCAATGTATTTCTGCAGTATACATAACCCTCTGAGTATGGGCATCAAAGGGTGGGCAATTGCACCATTTTTGACCAAAATGCTATGTAGGGTGTGAAAGGAAATTCGGCGGCAATTTTTGCTTTCCCGCTCTATGAGCGCGGGCCGGCCAGCAATGACCAATGATATATTAGATCCTACCGTAGAAAGCGGTAGTTAGATTCTGAAACCGCCGTTGCGCAATGCGTCCGGGGCCGGCCTCTTCTTCGACCTCCGCTCTTCTTTATGTCACTCTCAATCTCAATCTCACCATCACCATCACATCAAATCATCAACATCACCGCCATTCATCTTCCTCATTCATTCTCGTTAAAAAATGAACATCAAGTGAACATCAAAGGACGCATCCACCATGATACTGCAACGACCTACCACCATGATACGACCACCATGATATCGTACCTCCGCTACCCTCCCTCCGCGTCTTCGGTGACACCATTACCAAGGCCATGATCATGACCATCATCGCAATCCCTTTCGATTCGTATTGTCGACGTTGAGTACAATCGTCTCAACGACCTCGCCATCAACTACGATCGATTGACAAGCTCTCGGCAGCAGGCTATACTGAAAAATGGTTCTTCTGCCAACTTATGATTTTTTACCCAGGTCGACGCCGGAGGCTATGCTCAATAATATCTGGGAGGACAAGTAGGAAGTCAGCAGGCTACCAATATTGAGGAAACCTACTGGAATCATTGGCAAGGAGAATGCCATCCTCCATCTCCTCTCGGAATTGTATCAAAACCAACAACAGTCATCGCAAGGACAACATCATCAACCTGGGTTTGGCTAAGAAGGACCAACGGGGAGAAAGACCGTGGCCCTTGCAATTTACAGGTGTGGGATCAATGGAAATAACCGACACGCATAAAAAACGAACGTCATTGCCCTCATCATATAGTAACGACACGGAGGCCTTCAACGAAGCATAATACTATGGTCCTCCGAATACCATCAACGGCAATCTCAAGATAGAAGCGCCATGGGCAAAGCTTCTATATCTGCGGTAGACGACCAACCCCTCGCCACGAATCAAAATCGAAATAATGGCATATCGTGGCTCAAGCTCTTTTCTTCAAATCATATTCCTGCTCCATGAATTTTAGCAGGGACTTTTCTCCTTTCGTACTTCTTCTTCTACACATAAGATTTAAGTAATGAATCTCATCTTTAATATTGTTTGCACAAGAGCAGTAACTTCACCGCTACCACTGATGGAAGAAGAAGAGAATGGGGAGGAATAGTAGCAGAAGCAGCAACATCCATGAACTGATAATATCACGGTAACCACAACAAAATTTGGGAATGACTTTCTCATCACGGTATATTGTATTGGACCAAAGCGGCATCACCGATTCTCATCTGCTATTTTAATTCGTATTTGTGAAACCACAACTCCCACAGCTACAATAGTACCAATGATAGAATGCATCGTCTTCTTCTTTTTCTTCGCCACCAAATAATTCGACATTGCATACTCAAATGGTGAATACTCATTCATCTTGTGTTTTCACCTAGATATATGTTTTTCCTATGTTGGGAACAAATCGGACAGAATCAGAATAAGTAGAATTGGTTGCATTTCGTATGATGTGAAGAGACTGTGAATTTGGTGAATTTTAAATCAAGGTGCTTCATACAAGGGCTTCGATCGATGTGCCACGACTCTACAAAGATCGTGAAGATTTGAGTGACATAACGTGTTGGTCATGAACAAACAGAAACCGTTGCAAAACCATATCAGGCAAGTCTCGCATATGATCCTAGGAGCACCTTCAGGTGCGAGGAGAATGTATACTGCAGCATGGAGCTACATCTACCTATACGTCAGATGTTGCTCTATCTGTCCAGTCAGAGTCCTCCTCTGAGGACGAAGGCATTGGTGTAAAATGCAAGTAAAAGATGGGTTGATTGTTGGCGAGCTCAGCAACTGAAGCAGCTATACATCTATGGAGTGCAACGACTATGCGCCTTTAATGCTAGCTAGGATCTCAATAAGAAAGAGCGAGAGAGAGAGAGCGACGGATTCCTCTGACTTCTGGCTCAGACATAATAGACCTGCACGTTATTTTAACTAGCTTTTTGTCAAACAGTCAAGAACCAAATGACATTTATGTTTATGATGGTGTGAAGAGACTGCACATGATGCCTTGAATCGTATGTGCTTCATTAGTTTCAATCACTGTCTTTACAGAGATCAAGAAGATTCGAGTGGAGCTTGTTGAAGATATTATTATACGTACGCGAAGAGTTGGAAAATCACCCGCCTTGTCACAGATATAAAATCCAGGGAGCACCTCCGAACTACACATTGACAATATTATGTCAGGAATGAACCATTTGCACACAGTGACAAGCATGTGAGGAGGAATCGGAGATCAGAGAGGGAATACTCAAACAACCTATGAATTCATTATGTACTCTTGAGCTAGTCAGCAAAAGATAAAAACAAATAGTGCGAGTAGAATCTGCACGTGAATCGTGTGAGCTTGCTTGTCAACATATAGCGCCAGAGAGGAAGAAATTGTTAGATGGGACGGTTACATCCTCCCGCATTAGATTTTTTTACATCTGCAGCCAGAGAATATTTCAGGCAATGTTCCGGTTCAAACATTTTAATGTATTTCGCAATGAAGAAGGAGGAAGACGAAATTGGCCGTTGCATTGGGGCATGGTGTGTATTGGTATATAAGACGATGGGCTTCATAAGAGAAAAAATGCCAAAACAAATCGTGCCTGTCTCATTTCATAGGCAGGTGTTGTTTGATTTGCCAGCCCTGTGATATTAGTCACCTAGAAACACCGACATGCAGTTTCACACACTTGTACAAGAGTCTTTCGTAGACTTGTTGGCGCGTGCTGGAGTGCTTGAGAGTGCATTGGTTCCTGCACTCTGCCACCACTGGTGCAAACCGAAGATTCATATCTGAACCAAATGAAGCTTAAATAGTGTGGCAAGATGGACCCCTATCGGCAGGCGACACCGCACAACAACGTGGATATGATGTGACATTGCATCTGTCAGTAGAGCAACATTCATTGGCGCTGCGGAGACAGTAGTAACACCCGTGTTGCCTAAAATATGTTTCAAATATTCCGTATGTGATTTTTTCCTTGTACAATATTTTATGCAGACAGCAAGAATATATTGTGCATGCAATATAATAGCAGCTCATGAGTTCTACATGCAACACAAACAAAGAATGTCAATATTGTGTGAATACACCCCCACATGCCATATTTATCTTTGAAGGTTCAGAATAAGACATATTTAGATTCTTTTTATTGATACTTTCACATAAATACGAACTCTTCACCATCTTCATCAATTTGACACCCACAAAGAACAGAACCAACTCGACCAACCCAACCATCGTTTCTCAACTAGTTTCTATCTTGGAAACATTTTCGCTTCACTTTTACCATCTTACTCTACAGGGCAGGTGTAGTTATTAGGCCTATTGACAAATCCTCCAAATAGCACATCATCGCTTCTATCAAGCGGCTGGCCTGTAAGACAGAGCAACGCTTGTTGAATTTCATTTTCACAGGCGAATTCGCCATTTTTAGAACACCTAGCACCACAATCTCCTCGAATGACGCTGAACTCCTCGTCTATTAGGCAAATTTGATTCATGTCAGTAATAGTCTGAACATTGAGGCATCCCAAACAACTAAATAGAATCCCCTCGTTTAACAAACAATCTGCAGCTGGTGCTATAAATGTCCTAAAATCCTCAGTAAGTAGACCATCGCATACATCGGGGTCTGTAATTTGTTCCAAAGAGCACAAAACGGCATCCACGATATCAGGGGTAGATACATTGCACACTTCATACGGGGGAAGCGGTACACTCAATGTCTTCCTGTACGTCACCGAGGCTTCAAATGGAGCACGATGGTCGATTGGCTCGTCAATTAGGAAAGCGCCAGTACCCAATTTTGGATCGAACATTAGACAGCGATAATCGGGCTTACTGCCTGGAAGAAAGCTGAGCGCCTGAAATGTGACAGTTCCACAATTAGGGTTGTTTTCACACATGGTCAAACAGACAGTCTGTGTCTGGTCATATGTCAAATCAATTCTTCCAAACGTTCTAAAACTATCGACAATTGGAATACTAAAACCAGGAGACTTGAAGTTTACCAACCCAGCTGAGACCACGACCGTGTTTTCAGACTTGATGAACTTCTCCTCAATTTCTGACGGGCATAGCTGAGGTCCAAATCGTTCCTGGAGGAAGTCATTGGTTTCACAACTTGCCTTGCTGCTCTTGTGCCACTCTTGCCACTCTTGCTTGACTTATCGGTGTTCAGCGACGACTTCGCACTGTTTCCCTCTATGAGAGCCGCAGACATGGACAAGAACTTGTACTCTGACGGAAAGTTTTCTTGCTCGCCAGACAAGGCCCGTAGGCGGTGTTTATGGGATGACACTTGGGCAGTGGTCGTTTCCACTAGGATACTGGCTGTGAGGAGGAGGAAGGCAATTTGCATGTTCATGGTTGTGGCGTGATAAATTTCTCTGAAATCAGTAGATGGTTTCGGGCTGAGGGCGCTATCGTCGAATGGCGTGGGCGTGGCTGATATTTTATGAGATTTTCATCGTATTTTCAACAGCAATGATCGGAGGATACAATATCAAGCACTACTCAATCGTCTGTGAACTTTGATTGAGCGAGGACAGGGGCTAGCCTTCGATCTTCGATCTGGCTACATACTGCGTATGATAGTATCTCTACAGACCCATGGTAATAAGATTTGGAGAAAACGATCCAGACTCAGCAAGAAAGAACACGCCGCCATTTTCCGATGATTTTGCAAGAAATTGGCGACGATTTTGCAGTTTTCCTTAGGCGGGTATATTTGACAGATGGGATTCAAGAAGTATTCGAGAAGCTGTATGGGAAACGAGGGGCGGTATAGCTTGGCGAGAAAGCTCGTCAAAGTTGCCGCCGACTACTTGGTGGGAATCTGACTCGCGCTCAGATGTGTTAGTACCGCTGGTGATAAAGCATACTAAGATTTCTACATAGGGCCGGTCGGGAGACTAGGGTGAACAGCTGTAGTACTTTTCGTTAGCCTTTTTTTGCCAGAACATACTTAACAGGAATGCAGGTACCGGCGTAGATCTACGCCATTTTTTGTACTAGGTTCGCGGTATGTGGGATATCTTCTCTACATCTCAAAGTTGCCCCGACATATATTTTAAAAATTACTTTTCTTTCTGTCTATCTTCCATCGCCGAGTGGTTGATGGTAAGGCGTGCTTGTAAGAGCTCGAGGATAGGATTTCCTAGTTATTGTTTAAAACTTATTTCGGCAGTATCGGATCACTAGGTAATTAACCAGTCGCGGGTTCGACCCTCGTTTTCGATTCGTACTCATTTTTACTAGCTTCGTGCTAGCTTCACTATTTTTGCCATACAGCCAGAACCTTATACCACCATTACTGTTAACTCAATTTCCAACTGCGTTTTGGCAGCTGAAACTTGGCTCATGACTCATGATGAGCAGGGACTTGATGTGTCGACGCGCGGGTGTATGATAATATGTCTTTCAGATCAGACCCAGGGTCGGCGTCTGTCTGTCACCGACAGAAAATGGATGACATCACGATAATGAGTGACGTAAACCATATCCTGAGTTCACAAGAATTAGTGCGAGCTCTATAAGAGACAAAATTAGGCGTGCCTAAGGGCACGCGTGCCTAATAACAGAGATCCTATTTTGTCCAAACGAAAACCTACAAAAATGAAGATTGTCAAGGTCATCCCCGGTCATTTCAGAATATAACAAAAATCAAGCGTACGAACACAAATGACAATGCACGCGCGAAACGGGCAGACGATTGGGGTGATCAGCCACAACACTGCCCCCAAATAGATAAAACCTATTTGTTGTTATTTCTTAGATAGTCAACCAACCATTTAATCCCCCCCAGTCAACCCTTCTTGGCACAACAAAGGCGATCATCCACCCATCTTCCTTGGAGCGGTTCCCACCATGACCTGCCAAAAATAGGCATGCAATTACCCCTCACCCTCAGTAACACATGGCACTGTTTTTATAGAGTACCAACATCCGCGAGGTCAATTATATACTAAGGGGGGGTGATCGGTGCTTGCGCCAAGGAAACCTAGACCAGGGTTGGGCTCGTTGGCTCGGATAAACTAGATTTTTGTCGTTGCACCCTTTTGGAGTCTTGTAGAGGTAGAGACATGTCATGATCCGTATCGTAGTCGATAACTAGGGAGCCCTTGACTAACTTGTGTGATAATGTTTGGCAGAAGCACTTGTGCTTGTGAAACGCTGTTGGGTTATATTCGAAGGTCGTCATCTTATGCAGTGCAGCGTGTCTGTAGATGTACGGTTGTTTCGGCATCCCCACTGCTTGTCGTCGAGCCGGGGGGTATAGGTATAATTTGTGGTACTCCAGATATAAAGCAACTGTGACCAAATAATTGAATCTAAGATCTCCTAGAATCCAATAAGACCTCCTCACTTCTCACTTGCACTACTCTAGAACACGCAAGACAGAGGAGGCGCTCTCATTGTGACACTATGGGTACAAAGAGGCAAGGGGGGGGTATGTGTCTTGTTATCCCAGGTAAGTCTGGCCTTCGCCTCCGTGTTTTAAGAGTGCCTGTCACTCACACTTCACAACAGCGACCATTGCTACCATAGCAAATGCCAAAATCCAAAACATTGAATTACACCATGAAAATTAACAGACACTCTCCTCGCACCATCACAAGACATTGGTCGCAAGCGCCATATTTATAGGGGCTAAATTCGCTGCATACAACATCATGGCAACTGGCACAGGAGAGACTTCATTCGTGCTTCCATCACTACAATACCAATACAAACTACAGAAAAAGGGGTTGCCTCACGACCCTCAAATCATAAAAGTGCTCTTCGAATGTTAACAACAACGAAGCGGAGGGAAATGTGCCATATAAAGACACCATACAATGAATAATGATTCTCATTCTAAAGGCTGGTCTACTATGACATTATTATCCAATAGAATGATAAAGCAAAGATCCATTTCACAAGTGGTAGATAGATTGCGAAGAAATGAACCCATGCCTTTTCTTCAAGAGAAGTGACACTTTTGCTTTATGAGCAAAAAGAGGATGATTCATCTTGGTTCTTGGTGAGACGTGGATGATGCCATGTTGTTGTTGTGGCCTGCACCAATTTGGTTGAGATATTCACAAGAGTGGTGCTATACCCCCCACGAAAGAAAGGATAGCAGCACATCATCTCAAGAGAACATCACGGTCTCGAAATACTCATCCGGGAGAAGCATGCGGTACCAAGTTAGGGGTGACCTTAAACCAAAGGCTCGCCAGTAATCCAGTTGTGGTGAATCATTCCTCTGCAGAATTTTGAGTGCAATCATTTAGTGCATGGTTGAATTGTCTAAATAATGAATAAAAGAAATCAACTTACCCAATGGCTAGCATCGCGAGACGTCCGTTCTTGATCTCCTGAAGCTTGAGCTTGTTTGCTTCAAGCTCCGTTTTGCCTGAAATGTAAGTCTGGGCAAATCCGATATTTCCTGGGACCCTCTCCGGATCACTGAACATCGTGTCCATCGTGATGTTGCCCTTGTTCGTTCTCCACTCTTCATACCCGGCGGCAAATACAATTTGAAGCATGGCACTGGCACCGACCATAGTAGGCGCCATATTACTATCATCAACGTGCATATCCTGATACATTGGGAAGTTAACGACTTGGGACGCGACGAAGCCAGTTGTTGCAAGCATCGCGACGCGACCGTGCTTAATCTCGGCTTCTTGGAGCCACTTTACGTCCCACTTGTCGGAGAAGCCAAGGGGGTCGAATCCTACGGAGCCGACGAGTCCGTCGGTGTTGGAGGGGTTGGTGAGGAAGGGGAGGGCTTTGGACATTTCCGCGTTGAGGGCGGTGGTGACAACCTTGCCTGTTGGGACAGGAGCAAAGGCAGCAGCAGATCCCATAAGGGCGGCGATGGTGGCAATCTTCATCATGGTTGAAAAGTTAAGTTGGATATTGGAAAGAAGGGACGAATGCGTACGATAGCAATGGCAAGTGGTGTAAGCGAAGTTAAGCAAGGGAGATCTAGAGAACACGGATTTTCCCATCAAAAGCCATTGCCGGGATGAAGTTGAGGTTCAAGATCGCGAGATTGTGGTTGTATGTAGGTGGGAATTAGTATTGGAGAGATAGTGCGTGAGCACGTCTGTCCTTCGTTGTGTTAGCTCTAACTTAACCTTTGTTTTTGTTACATCGGTTACATCATTATTTACATATCGCCATAAGGGATAAGGGGGACCAGGATCATCTGAGACATAAATGTATCCACTCCTTGGCTCATTGTTCCCGAACCGACAGAACCGATCTGGTAGATATCTTGTGTTCTGCTCGCAGTCGTTTGTCTTCATTTCAAAAATGTGCACAATAGTAGGCACTTTCTGTGAAGAGATGGATCCAGCGATAAATATAAATGCTTGTCGAGCACGAAGCGATTGGATTATCTTTGTCTAAAATCGTCCCTGATAGGTTTTCCCAGCTCACACAAAATGGACACCACGGATCAGATTCCCAAAGATTCCCGCCAGTCTCACCATATGTAGGAATTAGTATAGAGTCATACCTCCCGCACAAAAACAAAATGATGGAAAACCGGTGTTGAGACCAATGTGAGCTCGCTCGACGACCGACGCCGTTTTTCAGCTCGTAAATCAACCACAAACCGCAACCACAACCACAACCACAACCACAACAACATATCAAACTAGTAGGTATATCAACCATGGTATCCGCGATTAATGGTAATGAAAATGGTCGGATGCCCACACGCTACCCTCCTGCCTTGGTCCATTCGAAAGCGCATTTGATACGCTATTGAATGGTCCAAGATAGGTAGCAGGGTGGGACAAAAAGCCATAAAATCAGGTACAATCCATCCACATCGCTCGAGGACTTGCACCATCACATAGCCATAGTATTATATTTTTAATTAATAGACTAGCACGTATTTCATAACGGCTGCATTCATATTATGTGCATTATCCGTCCAGGCTCCCCCCCATCCATTATTTGAGTTAATGGAAGATGATCATAGTGATGGTCTATTTTTAATAATAGTAGTAGTAATACTATAGAACTAAGCCTAAAA
>JAZGVS010000326.1:0-16025 GCA_037356235.1 Bacterosira constricta
ACATAAAAGTGACATATTAGATTTACTTGCTGTGGCAAACAAAGACGATCTTGTAACTAGGTAAGCTGGCCGTCACGAAAATCTCAGGACCGAAAAAATACCAACGACTAACATAATTAGGTAGTAGGCTTGACGTGAAGTAAAATCCAGATTAAACTTATTTGCTATATTTAGGTAGTAGGCTTGACGGGAAGTAAAATCCGGAAGGTATCAGATGATATGCACTGTTGCCCACTGCTGGTAAAGGGAGCGGATTTGCAATGAACCCCTACCGACATCTCAGTCTTGTTTATGTGAGAGATGAGCCTGGGAAGACATATTGTACTGTTGTACAAATATGGTATCCCTCAATGATGTGGCCTCGGTGTACATATATGGGGTGGGCCTCATGCCTATTTGTGAGAAGATGCGTGAAGCAGTGCCTGATGCGCTGTAAAACCGCGTGGTTTGCAGGTGATGCCGGTGCTGCCAAGAAAGCTAGAGCTAATGCTCGCAGTCTCAAATTCTTGGTGAAAAAAGGACCAAAGTATGGCTACTACTCGGAGGTAGAAAAGTCTTGGTGTGTCTGCAAAGCTGAGGATGAAGAGGCAATTGCTAGGCAGGAATATACAGCCTATTTTGGAAATCAAAATACACCCGAGGACGTTGATACCTGGGTAGGTTGAAGCGCCAAAACAAAACATGAGTGGATTGGAGAAATGGTGGATGAATGGGCTACTGCAGTCAGTACCATGGCCAAAGTGGCACTGGCGTATCCCCAAACATCCATGCTGGTTTTTGCTTTTGCCGTCAAGCGGAATGGTAGTATATGCGCAGCGAGTAGTCGCTGTCACTGCCACATGCTTTGCCTCTGTGGCTGTGGAGAATGCTATCAGGAAAGATTCCATGCTCGTCCTCTCAAATATCCCAGCGTGAGACATATATGGCAACTTCCAAGAGCTCCTGCCACACAGACCTAAGAAAAGAGGTTTGGGTATTTGGAACCCAGTGGTTGAAGCAGAAGCCACAAGTGCGGAAACTGAAACCACATAATAACCTCAACCTGCACAGTAGCAACAGTAGCAGCCAGCACAGAAATAGCAGCAGCAGCAAGGGCAAACTTCAGCACCAAAAGGTGTGTATGGTGATGCAAGTTGTCATAGGTTTTGGCAAAGTGGACGAACTGATATCTTTGGTGTGCGGAGTACGGACACATAGTCCCGTTCCTACCGGAATAAGGACCACGCTAAAGTCTTGGCGTAGCATGAGAAGGATAAGAAAGGTATGAGGAGGGACTTCACCCCTTTGGTTTACTCTGTTGATGGTACATCAGGGCGGGAAGCTAAAGTGGCTGAGAAGCGCCTGGCATTATTTCTGAAGAATAAATGGAGAAAGAATTATTCTGAGATGGTATTTTATGTGAGAGCTCAAATGGCTCTCTTGGTGGTGAGAGTGAATAGCTTTCTCATTCGGGGGAGTAGGGACTGTCAAAAGCCCTGCCAACCTCCCATATCTAACCATGCTGCCATGCTAGATTGGCAGACGAGGTCAGAGTGGTAATGCTTCACAGCATTTCCCACACCTCACCAACTCTGAGGTGTCCTGAGCTGTGCCCCATACTCAGCCCAGCAGAGCACATATTGACACTGTGCTTTATCAAATTAGGCAACAAGAGGCAATGATATTAGAATAACAATCAATCAAGTGCATTAATTTGCATGTGAGCATCAGCTTGGGAAAGCTAAGCAGCGAGGTGGAAATTCTAAAATCGAATAACTTGTGGGCTGCAGAAGAACGCCATCAACGCCATGATGAACGCAGACGGAGTGTAGACTTGGAAACGTTGCCCTCTGACCAATGGCTAATGAAGTATGAACGTAGAACTGCATCTGCTTTTGGTTCAAGTGAAAGCATTCAAGTTGAGGTGGATGATGATGGCCAGAATGATGATATAGTACTCAATAACAAAATACTGAACCACTGGGCGCCAACTCCAAGAACAAAAAACAAACAATACAGCTGCTTTTCGCTGCATAAACGATTTCCCCTAGGTCCTCTTTTTCCAATTCGCGACGACTTCATGGAAGAATCTGCTAATCGTTCCGAGAGATGACGTCTGCTACTTGAAAAACATTTTCATCTCGCATGTGCTATTTGTAGATACCATACAATAAACACTTTACACAACAATGATAACTAACATTCTTTGGTGATATCTATCAGAGAACAACCTAAAAATATAGGCTTTTATTGAAGCTGTTTATTAAACAAAATCTTTCCTTTCAAAAGATGGTCATTTTATTGCTCATGCATTTCTTTTTTCTGTCTCATATCTATTACGTCAAAAATACTAAAGCAGAAAACACTCTGCTATCCATGAAAAAAATTGTGTTGGTGGTCTCGTTACGCATCGGCATGGCATTTGTTCTAGTCTTCACAGGTCCCCATCCTCCTCAGACACTGATCCAGAGGAAGCATCACCACCAGCAAGACGCTCATGTTTTTCCAGTGTGCACAGCTGACGGGAAGATTCCACACCCTCAGACATGAGCCTCTTTGAAAGGTGCCTTTTGAAAATGGGAGAGGTGACAACAGACAGTAATACAAACGGTCAAAAGACAATTCAATGCACGGAGAATAGAATAGTCTCATGATACTTACATCAGGACCTTCTCCCACAGTTGTACTTCAACTCCGTTGTTCAATGCATCGGTTGCTCGAACCGTTTTAGCATCAAACATGAGTCCAACAATAGCATCCGGCACTTTGTCATCGAATTCCTGCTCAAATATCCGTTCATACTTCTCCGGGTCTTGGTCTTCTCCATCAGCAAGCACGGGTTGACGAATCTTGCTCTTGACATTTATGCCTGATGCAGTGTGTTCCATAATGCAGTTACATACGTCCTCACGAGGCATACCACAAGCCACTAATTGATTAGCTTCCTTTTCAAACAGCGTGCGAGCCATGTTTGCCTTTGAAGCATCCATCTTGAATTTGCTGCCATCGGTGAACGTTGTAAAAAACGTGCCAGAGGGGTCACAATCTTCATGCTCGTCATCATCTTTGTACTGCAGAGGATGAGATATGGAGAAGAGGGTATGAGCATATCGAAAGAGATCAGAGTAAAGACCTAGAGCCAGCCAGCCAGCAATGACTCACCTTGCCAATTACACCGCGAAATACACTTGCACCAATCTTGCCGGTCATTTTACGCGCAACTCCTTTGCCGTGATCCTCCTCTCCTCCAACTAGAGGGTCGGCCTGAACAATTTCTAGCTCCATTGACTCCTCAAGTTCATTTTCCGAGTCCGATGATTGCTCCTGCGAGGCTTCTTTTTCAGTGTTGTCCGCATTGACAGATTGGTTTGATGTCTCGACACGTACAATACGGTAGGGCTTGGCTTCACGGTCTGAAGTTGTTATATTGCCTGACGCAAGCATCTTGTTGAGGATCGGAACAATAGACCCAGCAAAAATGTAGCTCTGAGAGGGAACAACAAAGGCAAAGAGTTAGTGAATCATCGTCAAAACTCAATTCACTATCATGAAAAAACAGAATGCGACCCATCATGTATAATGCTCACCTCCTTGTGTCGGCCAGGACATGAGAATTGATATCTGAAAATATCAACAGAGGCAAATAGTTAGAGAATCATCATCATAACTCAATTCATACGTGAAAAACATAATGGACCATCATTTATAATACTCACAATTCGCTATAAGGAATATCTGCTAGCTCAAACTGGGCGCATGGAAAGTGGATAGAGGGGCACAAGGTAAGCCAAGAACAAAATCAAAGATGAGACCAAAGTCCATGACCACTTACCTCACGATTCCAAATTGCCATGGCTTGGTCCACGCTCACCGATGCAAGACTCCCTTTCATGAGCTTGTCCCTGATTACATACTTTGTTTCTGTTCGCCTGCCGAGGTTGGGCCGAATAACTATACACTGGTCACTCTGTGCGCCTGTCAGATGGCAAACAAAACTGTGAGAATACGGGGAGGGGTGATAAAACATAGAGTTGAGAGCACAGGACTGCGTAATTACCTGTGTTGATGATGAGATGAACCTTTGCTGTCACTCGATAATATGAACGGCTGTCTGTGTAGAATCCGGAGACTATCTCCAACCGATGACCTCTGCGATTCCATTCGTTGCGAGAGGTAGGAACGTTGTCATCTTTGACATCATTGTACACCTCCATGGCTGTCTCTGGTGTAGTACCTGTGTCTTGATTGACCTTGTAGAGATGGACACGGTCATTCTTGGCCAAAAGGCCTCCGAATGTAAAAGATCGCGGCTTCCCCTCAAACTGAGATGGACAATGGGAACGAGAGTTGTGAGTGTGCTGCGCAAGATTAAATGAGGTTAAAAACAGCCAAATGATGTAGAAACACACCTCGATATTGTTGCCTGTGAGTGTTCTGATGCCAACATCATATTTTCCAGCGCGTTTGGCACTGCTGACTTCGTTCTCCAGCGATTTGAGGAAGTATTGAGTCATCAACTTCTGCCTGTTCAGGTTCATTCCAAGAAGACGGTTCAAGAACCGGGAAACATCAGAAGACTTCCCCTTATCAGTTTGCATCACACCCACATCATCTGTTTGGTTAGGGAAGGAGAATAGTTAGATATATGGTATGATCATAGGATAAACATGTGGTGTGATCAAAGGATAAACATGAATCCAGGCTACACTTCACTTACACAACCAGATGTTACAGAGAACGTTGAAATTGAGTCCTGCTTCCTTCGCCTTTTTCAATTCTGCGTCGATCTTGGGCTTGATGGTTTCTGAATCTTCCGATCCATCAGCTAGTGACTTCATGTAACTGGAGACAGACCGGCCCTCTTTGATCGCATGAACCCGGTCTTGAGCAAGCCGCCTACATCTACCTGCCAAAAGATTATACATCATCATGGAATGTGTCTCTTCGGCAATTGAGGTTGCATCATAGGGGATCAAGTTATCCTGCCAGTTGTCCCCACCAGCAAGAGCTTCAGTAAGCTGCTCATCGATGCTGTTGAGAACTTCAACATATAACTTCTCAGCTTCGTCTTCAGCATCGCTGCCCAAAACCGAAACTGTAGAACAACCCCAGATCATGTCATACATCTATGAAGAAACAATGAAACAGTACCAAATGCAACAATGTCAGAGTGGGACGCGCAGAAAGGTGAAGATGAATCTCATGTCATGGTGTTTCACGTATTGGATGTCTCATCACAAGCTTGACTTACAATCTTCAACGCTCTTCTACCGTATGAGTTGTCCATATCAAACTGTGTGGCAAAAACAAGACACAATGAATGAGGATATGATGTAAAATAGTAAGAGAAAAATAATCACTTTTGCATCAACCAGTGGCGAGCGATGTATAGCTTACGCTTCCAAGTCCCAAGCCGTTAGCTGAGCCAGTTGCTCGGCGGTCACCTTGGGTCAGTGCTCCTAGAAGGGCAAGGCGCTTGGCCACTGCTGAAGCAAAACGTTTTTCTCCGCCCACGTCACTAATCAGGAACTTGTAAATCGGTCCAGTGGACTGATTCGATCGATGAGTGCGGCCAAGCTGTTGAATTGCTTTGTCAGCAGACCAAGGCAACTCCAATGTGATGTGGACACGCCTAAAGCAAGTAGAGTGAGTGCAATATTTGAGGTTTGTGACAGATCGATGATGGACAGGGAATCTTACCTGCGCTGATTCTTGACTCGCTTGTCCGCCTGAAGACTGATTCCAGTACTTGCTGCCTCAGAAAGGATGGCAATCTTTTTGGCTCCCGATTGAAAGTTGTTCTTCTCCTCAATATTGATTTGATCCATTGGACCATCACCCTTGCGCTTCTCGTAGATTACCTTCTTTTTGTCCTCTAACGCATCATAGATCTGGCAAATATGAAAATTAGAGTTAGTATTGACTCTTGACAAAAGCAAAGTGTCACGACCACACTAGCAACAAACACTTACTTCTACTTGACGAGTTTTGCGGCCAGTGAGCTCGGCTACTTCATCAGGGCCGCCAAGTTCGTTGAAAAGCCGGTCCAGGGGATTAGCAGGTAGATTCAGAGTATCCACTGTTTCAAGCCAGCCCTTGACCTGCTCATGAGTAAAACACGAGGTGTGGAATCGACCATCAGTTCAGAAGAAATCGGTTATTATTTGTGGTGATAGTAAATATGAATTAGAATACTCACCTGCTCGGCAGCCTTGCGGTACTTGACCATTCTGTCGTGATCAGCTTGGTCAACACGTGACACCAAGCCATCCTGTTCAAGAGAAATTTCATACCACGGAATACTATTTGTCTTGCGAGATGTCTTCTTGCTGCTAGAGGCACACTCATCATCAGTGTCACTGCCATCAAATGTATCATCATCGTCTTCACCACTCAGCTCAACTGTAAAATCGCTCTCCTCGTCAGATCCAGATATGGAGATGGTGCTGGTTGAGCTCCTGCGCTTCTTGTTGGACTTGCTTCCTTTCTTGTTCTTGCTCTTGCTCTTGGTCTCCTTCTTCGCGGGTTGCTTCCTCTTCCTCCCATCAGAGGAACCATCATTCCCATCATTGTCAATGTTGAGCTCGGAGTAATCGACAGACTTGCAAGCACGCCGGGAAAGGCGTCCAGTGGAAGACCGTTCTCGCGACGTTCCCTCAGATGTAGCGGTGCCATCATCGGTGGTGTCACCAGCCGCCATATCGGCAGTCTTGAGTACATTCAAAAACTCAGGTGCAATGACACCCTTTGGCGTCAAAACAGAGTAAACAAAGATAAAAGTTAGATAGGCTCAATTGAGGATATTACCAGAATTCAAAACAGGACACTAACCTTTGGCTTGGGCGGTAGGGGGAACATCTGCATGACTGAGAGAAATTGGATGCGGTACAGTGCGGTATTTGGATGTGAGGATGGAATATGACTATAAAGTATTGTATTATGTAAATAGCAATGCATATTCCAAATCTATACTCACTGATACGCTTCAGATCCTCATTTGGCGCAGACACAAAGTCATCAAAGGCGCCTACTCCCTTGTCCAGATTGACTCCACTAGCTTTTGCTGCACCTTTTGAGCGTGCTTCGCCGGTAGACTGGAGGCCGATCACACAGCAATGACCGTCCTCGTGTACGGCTTTCTTTGCTATTTCTATTGCCTTATCGACCTTCGATGCTATGCACAAAGAACGAAAGAAGCGTTGATGTGACGACCAGAAGAGACCCTTCATTCAACACAGCAAAAAGTATCGGAGTATAAGAGGTTAGGTCACATTTTCAACACAGAAAGAATGCAGCGGCAAGCATAGAATAGAAATAGAAAATGCAAAGTACTCACCTTCAATACCTTTGGTTGCCTGCTCCTAAATTTGCGTCGGAGTCTCTTTTGTTCAACAATAGCTTCGTCTTCATCATCACTGTCCTCGCCCTCAGAGTCAGAGTCCATGTGAAGGTCACGATGGTAGAGAAGGTCTTCGCTTATAACACCATCTTCGTTCGCTTCCAATGCTGTGATTCTTTTGTTCTTTGTGTCATCCTCCTTTAGCTCTGCACATCGATCGGCCAGCTTAGAATGCAAGTCTGTCCATAACTCAGCTGACTGGTTATAAACCTTTTGAACCTTTTCATTCCCAACATTGTCTATCATCTCGAACTCGCACGCCGAGTATGAGAGAGTCCTTGCTGTGATGGCTCCAATGGATTTCAAATGCATTGCGTACAATTCCATGGCACCGGTGCCCAGCCTATCAATACCCTGCAGGAACTGGTTGAACCCAGAGGGGTGTTCGGTACCTGGTCCCCAGAGGCCTAACCTTGACATGAACCCCAAGTTCTTCGGCTCAGAGACAGAGGTGGCACTGCAATACACAACACGGGCACGGGGCAGCAGGTTCTGGAGCGCGACAACGTTGGCGGCAGTCTGAGAGCAGGAGGTACCCTTGCCAACATTTGTGGCTTTGCCGTTCTCATCGAGGTCGATAGTTTTGGCCTTGTGGCATTCATCGAGCATGATTAGGCCATCGAAATCTTCCGGATTGTCACCTCCGCACCCTGTTGATAAAAGCATATGATAGATGATGTATACATGTGAGAGAATGCCAACGAATCTTGATTTATTATGAATGTAAACAATAGTAATACTCACACTCCACCAACTGATCTAGACGTGTTGTGCCGGTGCTTTTGCTCTTCCCAATCAGGGCACTGTAGGTGCAGAACATTACCCCTTCGTCGTAACAGCCGGTATTGGCTTTGACCTTCGATGCCTTGCCCCTCTTGCCTTTCTTTTTCTTTGACTTGGATGTGGACGCTGATGATCCTCCACCAAGGCTGGCATATGTCAATTTTCCCAGATTGAAGCAATTGTTTTCAGCGTATGATCCCATGCCCAAATCGCGTATATCACGCTTTGCATCTGGATGTCAAAACAGAGCAAACAAAGATAAAAGTGAGATAGGCTCAATTGATGATATTACCAGAATTCAAAACAGTATACTAACCTTCATATAGATCAGAGCTAACCGATACCCATATATGCTTCTTGCGTCCACGAGCAATGTTCTCGACAACAAATCCAGCGAGCGTCCTGCCCTTCCCCATACCAGCTCCATCACCAAGGAGGAACCCAGCACGAACAGCAGGTGGCTCTCTCTTGAGGCCTTCTTCAGCAGGAGGGCTCTTCAAGTTGCCCTTCACATCTCCAACATCAACTTTCATTCCATTGGACATGGTATTTTGTGCATTCTCCTTATCCGTCTTGACTGGACGAATCGATGCAGGGCTCGGTAGTTTGGGAAGATCCAACATGTGGCGTTGGCAGCCGTACACCACAGCTTCCAACTGAAGATTGGATAATTTGCCCTCGTGAATGATGTTGGCAGGCATGGCCAAATTGTAGGTAATATCGGGAGGGGCCACAGCCGCCAGGGTAGCATTCTCCACGACCGGGTCAGGATGGTTGCGTCCGCACTTGAGCTTGCTGGGTTTGTAGGGAGTGTACGATACCTCTTCCTCCACTTCATGGCCATCTTCATCTTGTCCTTCTTGGGTGGTAGCTTCCTTGGATGCTGGTGCCTTGTCCTTGTCGGAGGCTGAAGAGGCGGATCTTGCTGCTGCTGCCATTCTCATTGCAGTAGCAGATCTTGCAGCAGCAGCAGATCTTGCAGCAGCAGATGCTGAGGAAGAGGAGGTGGATCCTGCTGAAGAAGAGGATCTTGATGCTGCCACCATTGCAGCAAAAGCTGCTTGGGCGCCGGGACCACCTCGTTGCATTGCTTCCCTAAACGCCGCGATATCCATTCCGGGTAGGCCTGACATTGTTTCAAAGTTGAGACTTTTTCTGTACATGAATGATGGGGTTAATGATGAACAAATAATGTGAGGAATGAATCATGCACATACAAACAAATGAAGGTGACAAAAAGAAGAATTTAATTCCCAGCGGGTATCATGACGACGGAATACGTCAATAATATGAGTACAGAGCAACCCGCCCGTCAAGAGATATTTCGGAGCCATGCATGGGAACGACGAAAAAATGGCGCGCAGTAAAATTGAAGCGATATTACTGCATGGCTACAATGAAACTGACTCTATGTGATGACGCATTGATCATTTTCAACGCAGAGCCATCAAAGGAAAGAACAATGCCAACAATGACGACGCTATCGCAGTAGTCGTCGCATATTTTCAGAGGTGGTCGCCGCACGAGTCGCGTGTGCTTCTGCGACACCCGCCAAAATCCGATGCCATCACGGATGACAAGCAAAGGACAAGATTAAATATGGTAAAAGAATGCCTCCGTCAATCAATGGAATGTCTCAAGAGTCCCGTTCCGTAGCCGCAGCTTCATTCGCTCGCGGTTACGTCCGCCGGTGGCCGTGTAGGCCGGTGGCCGATGTTCTGTCCATGGCTGCACCGCCGACAGTTCCTCCGCCGTCGTCCACTTACCGTTAGTCGTCTCGCAAATCTATCGTCCTAAATAATGGTAGCAGGGTGTCAAAGAGGAGTCTGATCTGGTCGCGGTCCAAAGCGTAGTCGGCAATTATGAGGTTAGAACTAACGGATCTCTCTGCCATTGCCATGCGACTAACTGAAATGAGGAGGATTGAGGCGGCTGAATCTTGGACTTTGCCTCGAACGTGAAGTTCGGTGCCGTGCTCCGTGCGTCGGGCGGGGGAGGGCGGTGTTAATTTTGGCGGGAGCTACGTTTCGCGCCAAAATAAATATAGGAAAGGCCGCCGCAAAATAGTGCTCTTTCTTCTCAGGCAAGCTCGATGAATAACCGAGGTTTCGAGTGTACGAGTGGTTGTTCAATCGGGAGTCCTCAGGATACGACCCTCTCCCGCCATCCACGAATCGCAGGAGCCCAGGACCCAGGAGCCCGAAACCCGCAACAAGAAAACAAGAAAACAAAAACATCGAGACGACCAAAAACCACCGACGATCGCCGACGCAACAATCGACAACCGACCTCATCATCCTCTCGCGCTCAGGCTTCATCATCGGCTCTTTCCCTAATAAACAATCATGTCAGGAGGTATTGCAAGAGGACGTCTTTTAGAGGTGAGCATATGGGCTTCGGAAGATTCCCGTGAGGGCGGGTCGCCGTGTAGTAATAATTCAGCACGTCGCAGAAAATTATTCTTGATCCATGTCAATGGACGCATTGTCATTTTTCATTTTTTTTCGTTGAATTTCAATATCACGTCTAATTTTGTTCCACGCTCATCTGCCATATTCTCCCAAAGGAACGCAAAGCATGGCGTCGTGACCATCCCTTCGGCTTCCACGCCCGTCCCATGTCTAAAGGCGATGGATCCTCCAACATTATGCATTGGGAAACTGGCATCCCCGGAAAGGAAGCGACCGATTGGGAAGGCGGGCTCTACAAAGTCACGCTCGAGTTCAGCGAGGAATATCCCTCCAAACCGCCCAAGTGTAAATTCGTTCCCCCTCTTTTTCATCCGAATGTGTATCCTTCTGGAACCATTTGTCTGAGTATTTTGAATGAGGAGGAGGGATGGCGTCCAGCGATTACGGTGAAGCAAATGCTGCTGGGGATTCAGGATTTGTTGGACACTCCCAATCCGAATAGTCCTGCTCAATCGGAGGCTTATAATCTGTTCATCAACAATAAGTCAGAGTACAAGCGGAGGGTGAAGGCAGAAGCCCGTAAAAATACACCGAGTACATCTTGAGTACATATTCATGTGGACACTGGATTCTTGGGGGGATGTCGCAATAGAATCAATTACTTGTTCCATACTCTTAGATTGCTATATATTTTTCTAAAGAAACAATTTGTGTAATACATGCCCCTACTGTCCCACTCGCGTCGGTCATAGCCTCCTCCATGTGAATAAAAGTTATTCTCTCCACTGAATTTAAAGCTGTCATTGTGACTGGGCAGATGTGATTCTTTGGAAACCTTAACAAAATTTAGGGGTTGCCTACGATCTACGATAGGGGATGGAAATTGTGGTGGCATACCGCAACAATGTACCATAATCCCTTACAGGCACTTGAAATGGTTGCGGCATACTGAATCCCTTAATCCCACCTCTTGGAAGACGCATTATACAAACAAAGAAAAAGAATCATTTCTTTGCATTCAGGACAAGGTATATGGTGTCTGGTATAGCTACTACATAGGTATAACATAATGTTATCTTAATTTTCATTACTGGTTAGAATTACAGTGACATATTGTGCATAAACAACACAACATTGATATTGCAAACATCTCTCACTCTACACGAGCCCCCTTCTCTGCTTTGTCCAGCGCAAAGTAGTTAACTTGTTTTTCACGCCTTGGACTTGGGGGGGCAATATGAATACCCACTTATCCACTCTCTCTCTCTTCTTACTTCTTCTTCTTCTAATAGCTCAACAATATAATAACGTTCCCATAGGTACAATCATTTGCATTTAACACATGCTTGCTTGTGGGTATCAAAAACACCAATGAAACAAATCTCACAAGCAGCTAATCTACAAGATTCACCTCCCTTCATTCTACACTCAAAATAGATGTGCTCATCATCCCCCACCTACATGCTCTGAGGAAACAAATAAGGGTTTGCCCCCGCTTGTTGCTGATAGACAGGCATCACGTTCATATCTGGCTGCTGTACATTGACATGATGCCCAAGCTGCTGCTGCTGCGCTTGTTGATACTGCGGGATGTGCTGCTGCTGCTGATGCTGCTGGTTGCGGTTACGATTATTACGACGATGGTTGGGAGAAGGTCCCGGATGGGGGTGCATCCCAAACTGGTTCCGGCCACGTCCGCCTCCTCCTTGGTTACTGTGGTGAGGGGATCCCCTTGACAAGACTTGGTTGAGGTCGTAATCTTCAAAGGTCTCGCCCTCGAGGACAAAGTTGGGAAACCGTCGGCAGATCTTGCCGAGGATACGCCGTCCCCCCGCAGTGTTGCGAATGCCCCCTCCATTCTGAGAGGAGAGGTGGGGCTTCATTGTCTCCACGAGACGAATGGCCTGGGCGTGCGTTGATACGGATAAGGCACGTTGGACGACGTAGTTCCCAAAGGGATCCATCATTAGTTCGCGGATGCTGTCCGAGTCGTTAAGCTCGTTCAAGTACTCTTCACGGACGCGGTCGGTGCAGCGCTCGAGGCATTTTTCCATCACGTTCGAGCTGAACTTTTGAATGGCAAGGATGCAGACTTTGCCAATGACACTTTCGCAAATGGCATGGACCTCATCATCGCCACATACATCAAGAACGTACTGCACAACGTAGTTGCCATAAGCATCTTGCATCAACTCAAGTGACTTCTCGACAATCCTGGAAACGAGATGGGTGCGCGCAGCACTGTGACGTGAATCAAGACAGCGTTGGATGACACAGCATCCATGACGATGGCGTGCCACATCTTCAACACTCGCAGCAACAGCGTCAAAGATGAACTGAGTGTACTGATACGGAAGCTTGAGCAAAATACGCTGAATGGCATGATTGCCATGACTATCAATACAAAGCCTCGCCGCCGAGGGTTTCAGCGCATCCGTCAAAATCTTGGCCGCAGTCTCCTTCTTCTTCTTGCCCTTCTTTCCCTTGGCATTCTTGGCTGCCTCCTCCTCCTCTTCCTTCTTGTTCTCTTCTTCATTGTGCTCGCCATCTTCATTATTCTCCTCATTCTCTTCCTCATCCACGGCACACACCTCGACAATCTTCTGGACGGAGCGAGTACCGTGAAGGTTCAAGCTCGCATTGACAAGGCGCGTGCTCACGCTGCTCACGAGCGTCACCCGTTCCTCAGGGGCGATGCGTTCCAATATCTTTTGGAAGAGGTAGTTCCCAAAGGGGTCAACCATGGCCTCGGCCCAAAAGGTAAGTCCCTCATTCAAGATGGCAGTGGCGGCAGCGGGTCCATCCTCATCGAGGGCTTGTTGGAGCAGACGACATCCAACTTGATCGCGGGAGAGGCGACGGACATTACCCAATAACGCACGAAGGGGAGGACGCTGAGGAGACGAGTACAACATGGAAAGCGATCCAGTAGGGACTTGATCGAGATTGCCGCCCTGATCAGCCTGGTATCCTCCGAGGTGGTTGTTATCCATGTTGTTGTTCTTCTGGTAACGGTCGTTGTAACCCCCTGACGATTGCTGCTGCATGGCATTGCCATACTGAGGCTGGTACTGATTGTTGGAATTGCCTTGATTGTCTTGACCGCCATACATGGCATTGCCCATGCTGTTGTTCCCTTGGACTGGCTGCATTAGCATCATGCCTTGGGAATTCCCGTTGGCGACGTCATTTGTTCCTTGATTTCCATTGTTGGCAGCCATGGGCATCATGAGCGTGCCGGACTGTCCGGGCATTTGAACCATCTGCACTGGCTGTAGGACTTGTCCCTTGCCATCGGGTGCAGGGACCGCCATGTAGAATACCTGTGGCTGCTGCTGCTGCTGCGGTTGCTGCTGTACCGGCATTACATACTGCTGCTGTTGTTGCTGCTGCTGGCCATTATTATTCACAAGACTAGGAATGTTGGTACTTGAGTTGGAATACTGACTCGTTAGTGACGGCTGCTGCTGCAACTGATTGTGCAATTGACCATGCTGCTGCTGCCCAGTGGATGAAAAATTGTTATTGGCCACAGTCGAATTGACGAATTGCGAGGGGTACATCTGCCTCCCATTATTATTGTTGTACTGAGAACTCATACCTCCATTGGACCGTACCGTCTGTGGACTCTCGCTCCGGCTGCTTGGAGCCGTGGATGCCAGGGGCTTACCCAACCCATTGACATTATTATTGTTGGCCATGTTATTAGTATAATCATACTGCTGCTGCTGAGGTTTGTTCACAGACGGATTCGACGCAGTACGATGCATGACGCGAAAGGCATCCTCTCCCAACGTCTTGCTGGGACTTTTGGAGAGAAAAATGTCAATGCTAGGCTTGCGCTCTCGGCTCGATGGCGGGGTGGACGGTCCATTAACATTCGTGCCTGGTCCGGTGGAGGCTCGACGATGGCTTGCGACTTCATCCTTTTCGTAAATGCCAGAATCGTAAAGGATATTTTGGAGGGAGTCGTGTTCGCTGTTGCTTTTGGCGGTGTTGGGGCGCTGGCTGTGGTTGCTGTTGCCGCTGCTGGTGTTGCTGTTGGGATAGAAGTTGTAAGAGAGACTGTGTGGCAATTATTTGTGATAGAAAGAAAGACGCACGGAAATAGTGTGAGGACCATGAATTAAATCCATATGACGTGTTATGAACATGAATTGAGAGGCAAATAACTCACCCTGCCGGAGCCGGAGCCGCTGACGCCGATAGACCACTCCACGAACCAGATTTTTGGGACGCTGAACCTAGAACGGCAGTCCCAGGAGCGCCATACGATCCCTGCTGCAAGCCAGGAGGACCATGACCACTGGCATTCCCTTCAGCCTCTCCTACACCGATATTGGACAATGCCGTCCCTAGTGAACTAATCACATCATGATCCTGATTATTTATCATTATGCCTTCTCCGTTGCTGTGTTTGTTATGACTTGAGGTTTCCTGATGAGAAGCAGATGTATTGAGTTGTACTGATGAATTGTTTGATGACCAAAATGCTGAAGGACCCGATGGTGGCATATTCTATATATATTTTACAATTATTGATACAGCACCTCCGCACACTGACAGCTTATTAATCAGACCACCATAATATTATTCTTTACCTGAGTAACCCTCAATAAATTGAATGCATTACAATACTGAATACTGGTAACACAACAATCAGCGAGAGACCACCACGAGTCACAATACATAGCATGTGGGAGTGCGTAAAATTTGATGGCGCCGGCAACCGGCAACGGCGGCGACCAAACCGTTTTCAAAATCATGGGGCTATGCCACGTGAATCTGTACGTCGACCGTTCGTTGAATATCTAAATGTCTTATGCAAAGACTTTGGGCGTTGTCGCAGTCTCGTGAAGTTTCTCGTTTTTTATCTATGTATCTAAACTACATAAGGATTCTGCTGTGGGAGATGGGAGACTGTGATGTGACGTGAGTCGTTCTTGTTGGCACAGCAGTGTTGGCAACTGACGCACACACCAGACTAGCAGTTTCTCCTACTGGCTGGTTGGCTCTTGATTTTTTGTCGTGGGATTGATTTTGGCGGGAGAGATCTGAGTCGGGTTTTTGTGCCTGTAGCTAGAGCCATAATTATGTCGCTCTTAATTGGAGCTTCATTTTTTCACAAATCACCTGAAATCACAGCAAAATTAAGAATTCTCAACATCTCCATCGCATTATAATCACATCATCTCCTGTTCAAATCATGGGCGGCGCTCGTCGATGCCCCTGCAACGCCTCTAGGTCCCTCGCACACGATCGTCACAATCAACACTGCCGGCGAATCATCTTTGCCCTTCGTCGCTGCCAATATTTCGGCATATGGCGCTGATAATCCTGCTTCGCCCCATCATGATGCTCTCGTTTGTGCTGCTAACGACGCCTCCAACTTTGTGTTCGACCTTCCGTCCCTTCGAAAAAATCAAAAGAAGGCTTGTTCATTCTCCCTCATC
>JAZGVS010000327.1:0-16024 GCA_037356235.1 Bacterosira constricta
GAAGGAATCGCCGGGCTTCTCCTGCTCTGCGTCAGAGACTGCAAGAGATGTTGCAGCAGAGTTTGCTGGTCTTGAAGGAAAAATGAAGGATCTCCCTGTCCACAAGTTTGAGAAGAACATCAAGATACCAGCTGCACCACCTGAGGGGACGACTGATGATAAGGACAATGTCCCTTGGGCAGCAGTGGAGGTGTTTGTTGATGACTTCATCGCAATGTGTCAGGATACTGCACGAATCCCACACTTCACAAGATCAATTCTTCATGGCATTGAGGAAGTCTTCCCAGCACCAGCTGTTACCGGCCATGCACAAGGGCGCAAGCCGCTGTCTGAGAAGAAGATTTTGCGTGGCAAGGCGGATTGGACTGTAGAGAAGGAAGTCTTAGGCTGGCTGATTGATGGGGATCAGTGCACCGTCATCCTCCCACAGGTCAAGGCGGATGAATATATGAAGGAACTACGAGCTCTGATACGCCTCCCCAAGATACCCATCAAGCGATTCAGAAAGATTGTTGGCAAGCTCTGCTCTGTGCAGCACTGTGTCTCCCAGCTGGACGAGCCCTGATGATGCTGTTCAACATGGCATTGAAAGGTGATCCCAAGAAGATTGGGATTGGCCAGAAATCTGAGGTGAAGAAGAGCCTTGGGGATTGGTTGCAGTTGATCAAGAGTTTGGCACAATGCCCCACTAGCATTCATGATATTATCTCCGGCAACATCAGCTACTACAAGTAATGCATGCAACACACGTGCTCCTGGAGGTGTTTGGTTTCTACTTGACTCTGCCCTTGACCAATTTGTGCGGAGAGTGAGTTGGCCTCCAGATATTGTCAGGAAGCTTGCAACGTATGCCGGCATATTGATATCCAATGCCGAATGTGCCATCATCCTATTGCAGCAGATGGCATTGGAGATGGCTGCTCAGAACCTTCATCACAAGAAAGCACTCTCCTTCCACGACAACACCCCAACAGTTGCTTGGGTCTCCCACATGGCTTTAAAATAGAACAGGATTGGCAGCCGTCTTGTATCAGGATTGGCGTTCCGGGCTCAAAGTAGAGAAATGTGTTTCCCAGAGGCACTGAGCATCACAGGAGAGGAAAACGTCATGATCTTTCAATATGAAAAGTGGTTATTTGTTTATACTGACATTGAACTACTCACACATTTTGCAATCCATTTTCCCCTCTCGCAGAATTGCTCCTGGAAACTTGTGACCCTGACTCAAGGCCACATCTCCAAGATTGTCTCCACTCTGCGTGGAGAGACATTAACAATGGCACAGTGGACGAGCCCCGACGGCGAGCCTACTGGAAGAAGTGGTGCCAGTTCACTGAGCAACGGTGGCGAGTCTCGCCCTACCTTGAAGGATCCTCGCCACTTAAGTCAGCTGCCATCCTCTCAGCCTTTGCTGTCGGGGTCCGCCAAGGAGACTACGGACGAGGCCACCAAGTCACTGCGCAGTCGGTGGACCGCGCAATCCGAGCCGTTGGGCAGACCATCCAGCTGGCCGGACTCGACGACCCAACCAAGGTCAATGGCGGCCGCGAGCGCATTATTCAACTCCGCCGGCTCCTCGAGGCCTACCGACGCGAAGACCCGCCTCCACAGCCCCAACTCGCCATCCCAATCAGCGTCATCGAACACATCCAAATGAATGCGGCGGCGGAAGGGCATGTTTCAGCAAAGGCTGCAACTGCAGACCTTGCCACCATTGCCTTCTTCTTCCTCCTTCGAGTGGGTGAGTATACAATGCCAGCTACTAACCGGCGCACACGCACTGTGCAGTTTCGTGTTTGTGATGTCACTTTTTATCGCCAGGGCCGCATCATCAGCAATACGTCGTCCCTGGCGGATTTGATGGATGCCGATGGGGTGGCCCTCCGCATCGATAACCAAAAGAATGGCACGCGTGGCGAGACTATCTATCAACACTGCCTTCGTGGAAGACTGTGTTGTCCCGTCGCAGCTTTGGCGAGACGGGTGTCGACCATTATGTCCATCTCCAGCAATGAAGAGGAACCCATCTCACGCCTCCCATCTCCAGGAAATACCACAAAGCATGCATCAGCGGCCCAAGTTCGAGCTATCGTCCGTTCGGCAGTGCGTGTATTAGGATTATCCCAACAGGGAATTGATGCAAAGAATGTAGGCTCACACTCTCTCAGAGCGGGAGGGGCAATGGCAATGAAGCTAAATGGCTGTGATCTCATCACAATCATGAAGCAAGGTCGTTGGACCAGTCTCACTTTCCTCACATATATTCACAATCAAATTGCCCATTTGGGCGCTAACATTTCTCACCGCATGGCAAACCCTGTTCCCTTTTTCAGTTTCTGAGCTAGGCAGGTTTGCGTGGGTGTTTTGACAACCAAGTTTCTGGGATGTCCCCCTCGCACCCTGGCAAGTGTGAGGTTTACAGTATGGGTTACTGGCACTCGCGTGCAATAGTGGAGAGCAATCCCACACATCTCACTCCCGCCACAAGTCTGATCAGCGTGTCCTGGTACCATCGGCGTGTTTTGGTACCATCGACGTGCTGAGAACAAGTTTTTGGGATGCCCCCCTCTCACTTTGGCCGGTGTTGAGGTCTACAGTCAGGGTTACTGGCACCTCTGTGCAATAGTGGAGAGAAATCCCACGCATCTCACTCCCAGCCGCAAGTTTAGTTTTTTTTTTTAAGCGAGTTCTCCAAGTCTTACAAACTCTGGGTGACCGTCAGCAAGCCTGCCCTCTGGCAGCCACTTGGGTATGCATGGTAATATCACAATGCAACCCTTGTGCATTTGACGACGCGTATCGTCGTCAACAGCAACAGATGAATGTGGGCCAACCTCTACAGCTCACATCATCCTCACTGTAAAAGCGCTATACAATGGAGGATCATTATGACTGTCGGGTGGGAGGAATTCGAGCCGCAGGGTTGGGGCTGGACCCCGTTACTGTAGCCGATTAACCTTACCTGGCAATACATTGATCTCCTTTGACTGATGAGCGTAAGATATGAAGTAGATGCAACAATGCTACAGTGCTGAATCCGTAGCGTAACGGTCGACTCAAACCAACCACGGAATGAAGAGGAGCAATGGTCGCACAACAGGCTGAGCTAGCTCAGTATTCATGTGCGAACCCAAGCAAAGACACCTCTCTCAATCCTGGTCGTGGACGGTCGGCCCGACAGCTGACAAGCGGAAAAGCCAAGATTCTGGGCGCAGCCTCGGCTGACGGTCTTGTCTCATTGTTGGTTCGACTTGGTGAATAGTACAGCAGCAAAGAAGATTTTAGCAAGATGTATGCGACCGGATTCGGAGCCAATCCTTTTCCCCACGGGGGCAACGCTACGGCCGCTGGTAATGCGACCGGACAAGCCGGAACTGCGGCAGGCGGCGGCGGCGGGGCCAACCACACGGCTGGGCATGGCGTCGGCGGCGCAGGGGCTGCAGCGAACGCATGGTACCAAAACCATGGCGGAGGAGGAATGAATGCGCCCAATGGCGCCCATGGCGGCCATGGGATGCACCCAAACATGGGAGGCGCGCCAGGAGCAGGGGGAGCGCAACCAGGGGGCCAAGGCGGCGGTTTTGGACCGGCCATGGCTGGCGCTGGATATGCAGCCCATCCTGTGAATGGTGTTGCCAATGGCATGCCAAATGGAGGCACGGCACCGTGGTATTGGGGGGCGACGCAACCAGGCGCAAACCCTGGCGGAGTAGGGCTCGGCGGCGGAGGCGTTGCACAAAATGCAGGCTTTGGCGGCGGGCCACACACTGGGAATGGCGCACCTCATCAAGCCTATGGTGGCGCAGCGTTTGGCGCAGTCCCTCCAAATTGGATGAACTTCCAAGGAATAGGGCTTGGCCATCAACCCATGGGGGCATATGGAGCAGCGGGGGCCACAGCCAATGCTGGGGCCGGCGCTATGCCTGGAGGAGCAGCCCCAAATATGCCTGGGAGAGGGGGGTTCAATCCCCCACAAGGAATTCCACCCCAGCAACCATGGGCTTTCCCGTCCATGGGGAGGATGGTACCAGGAATGAATTTTGGGGGAGGAGTTCCAGCGGGAGGAGGTCGCGTCAGCCGGATTTCCCCTCCAATGGGGGGTTGTGGCAGGCTGGGCTTACGATGCTTTGAACTGGGGCCCACCGATAGTAAAACAGTATGCACAGAGTTGCTGAGGGACATGGAGGCATTTGTTGATCAGGCCTTTAACCGTGTGGAAAAGCTGTGAAAAATCTCGCTGTCAGCCAGGCCCTATGTGTTGCTCACACTGTCCCCTCACTCACTTCAGATTGTACCAGTATATGGCCTGCAGCAATATCACGTGATGGGGGGGAGGCAGTCTGTTTTGGAAGGGAGATACTTCGCCTTTCTTGGGACTGGCAATGAAGATGCACAGCAAAGCCTGTACCTTGTGCCACAAAGTACTTTGGACAGTATGGGATCCCCGGGACGAGTCTGGGCAGCGACGGAGGATGTCATGGATCAATGGTTCCAAGGTCAGGGCCAGTACCCATCAATCTTGCTACCAGCAGCCGTCCCAAATGGAGCGAATATGGAACAAGTAGCGGTGGAGATGTTGATGCATTGTCCATGTGCACTGGTCCACATATTCGGCGATTCCCCTCACCCATATGTTGATTTGCTAAGGCTCCGGTCCGTGGAGCAGACCATGCATCAAGCAGACAGGAATAATCTTGCGGTTCTCAAGTGGTGACTACGTGCAGCATACCACTCACTTCCAATGGCACCTATCAGCCGACTCGCCATGCCATAGGAAAAGCCCCTTCACCATGATCATGAACTACTGGTGTGGATCAAGAGCAAACATGACCTACTTATCCCCATGCCACCAATGCCATCACAGCCCCCAGTCCAACAAGCGGAAATGGGTCTGGCGCATGAGATGAGGGGATTGAGAGAGGACATGAGGGAGTCAAGGCAAAGACCTGTAGAGGTGGGAAGCAAAGGAAGCAGGAAGATGAAGGCAGTAGAGTTTATTATGTACCTAGGCTGGGCTGGACTGCCAGATGATGCGACGAGGGCCGAGTGCCCAGACTTCGTCAGGGAGTGGGGGTCTACTGCTCAGAACCTAATAAGCAAGAGCACCTTCAAGCTTAGCTATCGCAACTACGTCACATTCCACCCTCCAACTTGGATCAAGGATATCAGGACGCTGGAACTGGGACAATGCATTGATAAGTCATATGCAAGATCACACCGAGGACTGAGCATCCTGGCGATTTTGGGCACAAGGATTAGCCCTGAGGAGGCTGCTATCAGACAGTCAAATTGGGATCGATGGAATACCATGACCCTGAAAACAGGAGAGGATGTAGACATGATATCAGGACAGCCAGGCGTGTCACCAACTTGTGTGATGGAGCTGATTGCCAACACCGACATTGATTGCTACTTGATTTACCTCCACTGCATCATCGGACTGCGGGGAAGCCACTAAGTGCAAGCGAAGAAGCTGCGTGATGTGCTGATGACGGAGTTTGCAAATACCACCATGACTCAGCAGCAGTTAGATAACATCTTCTGGAGCATCTACACCGACAGCCGTAATTTCTTCAAGCAGAGGAATGGGAATACTCGTTCAACCTTGGATATCTTGGTCCAGTTACTTGGCAGCAAGATGATCCCTGATGTAATGAATGTGCCATATGCACAGTTGTCCAGTTCTGACACCGAGGCAGCGCATGTGGCAAAGAAAAGAAAACTCACCGTTTCATTTGCTGGCGAAGGGGGAGGAGGAGTGGCAACCCAGCCCAAGGCCCATGGAGCCATGGCAGGATATAACCCCATCCTCAAGGCCCAGTGGAAGACAACTGTAGCCAAGTTGGATCCCAATGCAGTCATCTGTGACATGTTGAAGTCAATCAAGCAGCCAGGTGGCAAGGATAACTGGTCATTGAAGTCTCTAAATTTTATGATCAAAGATAATAGATGCATGGTAGGTACCATCACTGGTACTTGTGGAAATCCAAAATGTGTCTACGCCCATGGTATCAGCTCCAATGATGGCGATGCTCAAAAGATTGCAACTGTCCTCGATGAGGCAACAAGGGAAGTAGCCAAGGCCAAGGGGAGTGGCTGAGTGTTTGGATGGGATGGCGGCTCCAGGGGAGCGCCATCCCAAGATCCATTCGGAGCGGGACCCACACCTGCCATCAGTGATTGGATGACAGCAGGGAACCCTCAGGATGGAATGGAGGAGAGTGACTTGTGTGGAATGGAGTCTCGCAACCAGAGGCAACAAGCGTCGACAGAGCATGATGATGCCATCTTCCAGGATGAGCATGATGTGCCTAACCCGATGGATGCTGCTGAAGAGAGGCCACCACCACGACAAGAGAGAAGAAGAAGAAGCAGAGAAGAAGTAAAGGAGAAAAGAAAGGCAACAACTAGAACTACAAGCGCCAGGGACGATTCAACATTCAACATTCGGAATGACATCAGCAGTGGGCATCTACCTCTGCAGGTTGAAAATGACATAGCGGACTTAGGTACGTTCATGTCGCTCATGCAGCCGCAGGATGTTGCCCAAGCCCACATGTTTGGCCCCAAGTTGAAGGAGTACGCGGTGGATGGAGTTCCAGTAGATTGTGGAGAGGATTGGACACGAGACAAGGTGGAAGCGGCAATCGCACGAGGGCCACATATCAGTGCGACAACCGACGACGCCATCAAGTTGTTCGAGGAGGACATTGCCTACCAAGTGGATGCTGGATTTGCCAAGATAGTGCTTTGGGATGACATCAAGGAGAATCTTCCGCCACAACTCAAGATATCTCCAGTCGCTGCCGTCCCACAGTCAAACAGAAGGCCACGAATCATACTCGACCTTTCATTTGCTGTGAGGATGGGAATGGAGATCATCCAACAAGCGGTGAATGATTCAACTGTGACGGCGTCTCATCCAGCAGCACTTAACTATCTAGGACAAACAATGCCAAGAATACTTCAGTTTATGGCCCATGCCCCAACAACCCACCCAATTTACTTTTCAAAGTATGATATCTCGGATGGATTTTGGCGCATGGTGGTAGCAAAGGGAAGTGAGTGGAATTTTGCCTACGTCCTCCTACAGAAGAAGGGCGAACCCACACGGCTCGTAGTGCCCAATGCGCTTCAGATGGGCTGGAAGGAATCACCGGGCTTCTTCTGCTCCGCGTCAGAAACTGCAAGGGATGTTGCAGCAGAGTTTGCTGGATTTGAAGGGGAAATGAAGGATCTCCCTATTCACAGAATGGAAAAGAACACCAAGATGCCCATACCACCTCCATCGGAACTGGATGATGATAATGCAAATGTTCCGTGGGTGGCAGTGGAGGTCTTCGTTGATGATTTCATCACTATGTGCCAGAATACAGAACGCATCCCACACATCACACGATCGATTCTCCATGGAATAGAAGAGTTCTTCCCAGCACCAGCAGTCACTGGCCATTCACAAGAACACGAGCTGCTGTCTGAGAAGAAGATTCTGTGGGGAGAGGCAGATTGGACAGTTGAGAATGAAGTTTTGGGCTGGCTAGTGGATGGACACCATCGCACGGTAATCCTCCCACAAGCCAAAGCGGATGAGTATTTCAAGGAGTTGTGAGCTCTGCTGCGCCTTCCCAAGATACTCATCAAGCGGTTCAGAAAGATTATTGGCAAGCTCTGCTTTGCAGCACTATGCCTCCCAGCGGGACAAGCCCTGATGATGCCATTCAACATGGCTTTGAAAGGGGATCCCAAGAAGATTGGGAATGGCAAGAAGTCTGAGGTGAAGAAGAGCCTGGGGGATTGGCTGCAGCTGATCAAGAGTCTCGCCCAACGCCCCACCAGCGTTCACGAGATTGTCTCCGGCAACGTTGACTACTATGGGTATTGCGACGCATGCAACACAGGTGCTGGTGGTGTTTGGTTTCCACTTGACTCGGCCCTTGACCCGTTCGTGTGGCGAGTGAGTTGGCCCCCAGACATCGTCAAGAAACTTGCTACGTATGACGGCATATCAATATCCGACGCGGAATGTGCCGGCGTCCTCTTGCAGCAGATGGCATTGGAGATGGCGGTTCAGAACCTCCGTCACAAGAAAGCGCTCTCCTTCTGCGACAACACTCCAACGGTGGCTTGGGTCTCCCGCATGGCCTCTAAACAGAGCAGGATTGGCGGCCGCCTTGTCTCAGGATTGGCGTTCCGGGCTCGTAGTAGAGAAATGTGTCTTCCGGAGGCGATGAGCATCTCAGGAGAGGCAAACAGCATGGATAGGTTTTCATCCCATGTAACACAAAAGTAGCGGGGTACGACCACGGAAAATTGCCCCCATCATTTTGTACGTAGCTACACTAGATAGGATTTTGATTTCTGATGGCCGCTCGCGCTTTGACTTTTGACCCGATTTTTCACAACCAAGGTATAGTCTGCCCACCTTTATAGTTACATGATCCTCTCTATTTTTTAATGGAGAAGGGGATCAGTATTTTTGGCTTTGCCTACGGCCATCTAGTCACCGAGATAAGTTGGGTCAAAAGTTTGGGTTCTTACTCCATAAATGAACGATGGGTTTGGCTTAGATAGTGGAAAGACGACTATAATATTGGACACAACACACAATGAGCCCTCCAAATCTTTGAAAAATCTTTGCAACTGTGGTGCGAGCCACTCATTCGCATTCTATTCATTCGAATCAAAGAGGGAACACATTTGACAATGGCAGCACCATCGGCCAGAATAAAGTAACAAGGCAAAATGCCTAATCGACTGACAAGAGCTGAACAGAAGCTCCAAAGAGCAGCTGCTAAGAGAAAGGCAAAAAAGGATGGAGCCAGCGCAGCGGCAAATGGCAATCCTCCGTCTACACTGCCTCACCTCAACAAGCACAATGACCTATGCGAGACATGTGGGTTAGGTGGAGAACTTTTGTGCTGCGATAAATGCATCCTTGTTTTTCATTTGGAATGCACACAGCCTGCAATGGACTCTCCCCCTCCCGGAGAATGGTTTTGTCAATTCTGCCTAGCGTCCAGCAACGACGCTACAGATATTGAGAAACAAACAGCCCATCGTTTTGCACAAGAGATTACATCTCTTAAACGGCAGGCAATGTCAAAACAAATTGATGCCAGTACTGACGATGCTGATGATCCTTCAGCAAAAAGGCCAAAGCCCTCTCCACAGCATCCATACCAAACAACAACAACTCATCCTTTTGTATTGCAAACCGCAACAACTTTTCCCTCACTACATCAAACCACAACTTCTCCACATGCATCGCAAACTGCAACAGCTTCTATCTTTCTGCCACAAACTGCAGCAACTTCTCCTTCTCCGTCACAAACAACAACTTCTCCACCAGCACCACCAACAACAACTTCTCCACCAGTGTCGCAATCAACAGATTCGCCATTGACACTACAAACCACAACTTCTCCCCCAGCTCCGCAAACAATGTCTTCTCTCTTGGTGCCACAAACAACACATCCTTCCAATTCCAACCAGCCGAGAATTATTCCCAGCGATACCAAAGAATTTGTTGAATCATTCTTTCGCCAAGACAAAGCAAAACAAAAAGAGTTACTGAAAGCAATTCTCACAGATCGGCGTGCATCAGAGGTTTTGCCTTCACCATCAACTGTGGCATCAAATGCAAGAACTGAATCAACGGACAGCTTGCGCTACAATGATCAAATTATTGATCTTGCAGACCCAACAAAATATCGGCCACTGCAAAATACGGCATTTGATTGGTACCCCCCTGATGTTAACAATGGCACCCATCGAAGTTTAGATCCAAGGAATAGAGACAATACAAACTTTAATATCTCTCGAGCATCAAACAAATCTCAACTACTTTATGCCAATAAGATAAACAGTTTTGTGATGAATCTTTGTTTAAATCATGAGCAGCGACGTTGTGCTTTGTGGAAATCTTTTTCACTGCCGGGTATGAGGGGCATGGTCCAATCTTATGGCTTTAATACAAGCAGTATGAATATTGGTTTGCTAATTGCAACCAATGTGCAAAGGTTCATGCAGTATAGCAGAGAAGCAACCAATAACCGTTGGAGTCGTCCGACGGATGCTCAGAGAATTGCAGTGAATGTGCTGACTGCAGCTGCCATATCGACCCCTCCGAGAGAAGTTTCCACGTCAGATCCTAATGTACGTCAACGTACAACTGGTAATGTGACTGTTCGAAAGACTCTAGAGTTTTTAGGTATCCCTCTTGGGTCTCATCATATGTTGAAGAAATGTAGAAAGTTTAGAATTGCAGCAAAGGATTGTCTGGACACTGCATTTGATTTTTTGGGACCAAAGAAGCCTCGGACAAAGGTTTCTGCCGACGTATGGGAAAAATTCAGGCATGACTGGTTACCAAGCTGTCCATATGTCAGTAATATACCGGCAATGCATGAAACTATAATACTGAAAGATTCGTCTGGTAAGTACATTATGTATTGATATATCTATGTATATATTATCAATGACTGTTTAACATTCATTGTGTATCCTGATTGCAATAGGTGTACGAGTGAAGGGTGATAATGGTGATCCCATTATTGTACAGAAAATGGTTTCACGGGTATGCTTACGAGAGGTGTTTAATTTGGCAATCAAGCCGGCGGACAAGGGTGGGTTCGAGGGATCGCGAGACAGTGCTGGCAATGTTGTTATGTCAGAGACATCTATGTGGAGACGTTGGCCCAACTGGATCGTTCGCATGAATAATCGTTTTAAGGCCATGTGTGTTTGTGATAAATGTGGTGTGCCCACTGAGGTACATGAGTCGCTGAGCCTGAAGCGATCAAAAATATTGATGAAACTAAAGAAAGATGTGGAACGTATGCCAACAAGTCGGGCGAAGACTGCGTTGGTCGCTAGGTTGAAAAAATACGAAAGTGAGATCATGGAGGATGGAAAGACAAAGTTTGATAGAGCCTCAAAAATGGTAGATGCAATGACATGCCCACCTATTGAAATCAATGGCGAGTCCTTGCACAAGTTTGCATGTGCTATCGGAGATTGTGAGGTGTGCAAAGATAAGTATGAGCCTATTGAGTACGAAGCAGATTGTGTCGAGAATATCAAGTACAATCTCTACGTCGGATATCATAATTGTTCCTGGCATGCGGATGGTGCAATTGAAGAATATATTGATGACAAGGGTAAGAAGAAGCACCGCTGCGCAAAATGCCACAACATGTCTGACGAAGAAACACAGAAATGGCTGAAACAGAAGAAGCCAGCAACAGTTACCAAGAGAAAATCGAAGTCAAAATATGCCGAGCCACTGTGTGATTTTGTGAAAGTGGGTGGTGTCTATCACGATATCATAAAGAATTACCGCCTTCATCGTTTTCATCGAATATTCCTCGGGACTAGAGTTGCTTTGAAAATGATCAGAGAGTTCAATAAAAGCATGATTTCTACATCATTAATGCTACAATCCGACTATTCGGAGAAGTACCAAATGGAACCGGATGGTCAATTTCAGAGCCAATACTTTGACAAGCAACAAAGCCTATCAATGGAAGGTCATGCAACAACATATTGGAACGCGAAAGAAGATAGGTATGTTCTGAATTACTATGCGTTTTTGTCAGATGAGAAAAGACAGGATGGTGGCACGACTGCGGAGAATATGTCAAGACTGCTCGGAGATATTTTTATTGACAAGAAGGAGCTGATATGGGGAAGTTTGGATTTACTAATCAGCATAACTGACGGGTGCTCCGCTCAGTATCGGAGTGGCTCTGTTTGTTACGAGCTCATGTTGCTCGCTCTTCAATGGGGGTGCCCGATTGATCGTATAGTGCAGGCATCTGGTCATGGCAAATGTGTTGTTGATTCTCAAGGTGGTAAAGACAAAACATTATTGGATTTATTCTTTGACTGTCTTGTTGTGAACCCGGAAGCGCTGCTGGACGGACTGAAGCAAGTCGAAACACATGACCGGGATGTTGATGGCTTGGTGAGTTTGGCACGGGTATGCCATGCCATTTTGAGCGACGTGGAACGCAAAAATGGTGCAAAAAGCCACAACAATCGGGCAAGAAAGAATAAGATAAATGAAAGGAGGTATGAAGTGCGTCCCGTGGGTGCTGCCAGTGGCGAGGGGCTTAAGTATATCTGTCAGGGATTTGAGAAAGGTGATGGAATTCGCAGTAACTACCATATCCGGGCTGATCCGGAGCTGCTTGGGAAAGGAAAGAGACCGGATGTCATTGCCATGAGGCGTTTTCCTTGTTTCTGCCAACCTTGTTTGATCAAATTGACAGAACCAATAGAAACGAGATATACGGGAGTAAGCAGCACATGCGCGTACTGGGATATCTTCAAAAAAGCTGATGATGAAAGTGGGTATAATGATTGGAAGTTGATCAAACTGGCGCCAAAGCCAAAACATTATCGGGAGGAAGACGACCTGGCGAGGTTAGAGGTTACAATGCGTGGGATTGGGGTGAGGATGGCAGGTCAGATGACAGTAGGCAATTTTGGGGCATATGTTACTGATGACGAAAGATATGACTACTACATTTTCAAGTGCACAGAAGCCCCAAGACAAGCCGACGAGGACAAGGTTTTTCAGCGACAGGGAAATTTCTTCACAGTGAAAGAGGGAGAGTGGTATTGTGAAGGTGTGTGGTTGGAAAAGCTTCCAGAAACATCAAGGTGGCACTTCGTCACAGGGCAACCATGCATTGTCAGAATGCAGGTTGTTGTTGATGCCAACTTGGAGCTGTTGCCTTGGAGTGAAGAAAATAAATTCCCCACAAATCTAAGTGGAGCGGTTGTCCAGGATGGCAAAGAGAGAGGTGCATTGAAGATTGATGATACGGCCCACAACTTTCTTGTGGAGGTCGCGCGACAAAGAACATCTCTCGATTATGAAGAGACAGTGTATGGTTCTTTGGAAGACGAAGACGAGGCATCTTCCGAAAGTGAGGAAGAGGGTGGAGAAGTTTCTGATGAAGAGCTAAGTGATATAGAATGACAATTTAGTGATCATTGTGAAATACAACTAGAATATTCTTATTTTACTTTACATTTTTGCTGCTTGTTCAGTTGAGTGATGGCGATGGCCAATGGTACCAAGAGTGGCCATGGCAGATGGTACTGGATGGTGATGACCCATGGCGGATGGTACCATGGTTAGCGATTGACCGTTGCGGATGGTACCATGGTTGGCGAGGCGACGGCAGATGGCACCATGGATGGCCGTGGCGGATGGTGTAGGGTAGTCCAGTCGTGGGTCGGTGGTTGGGCTGACGGCTGGGCGTGATGCTGGGCTGGCGCATGAGCGTGATGTTGGTCCGTCTGTTGGGTCAATTGTTGGGCTGGCTGCTGGGTTGATGGTTGGGTCGACTGTTGAGCTTGCTGGTGGTCGGGCTGCTTGGCTGGTCTGGCGGCGGGACTTGATCTTGGGTTGGCGGTTGGGCTGGCTGCTGTACCGCTGGATGGTCGACTGTTGGGCTTGCTGCTGGGCTGGTAGCTGGACGGGAGGTTGGACGGACAGGTGGGCGACCTGTTTGGCTGGCGTCCAGGCGGCCTTCTACGCTTGTGGTTGGGCTGAGGTTCGGGATGACTGGTTGGATGACAGATTGGCTTGCTGTTGTACGTGTTGCTGGGCTTGCTGCTGGGCAGATTGTTGGCCAGTGTATTGGGCCGAAGGCTATGTTTGTTGTTGGGCTTGCTGTTGGGATGACTGGCGGGCTTGCTGCTTCGCCGATGATTGGCTCGGTTGTCGGACTTGCTGTTGGGCTTGCGGTTGGGTTGATTGCTGGTTGGACTGATGGGCAGGCTGTGGGGCGGACTGGTGGGCGGACTGTTTGGCTTGTTGTTGGGCTAGGTGCTGGGCAATCTGTTGGGTGGACTGCTCATGGAGGGACATGACGGATGGTACCATGGACGGTCATGGCAGATGGTACCTCGGATGGCCATGGGAGAGGGTACCATTGTTAGCGAAAGTGATGGTACCATGGCTGGCGATGGACCGTCGCGGATGGTACCATGGATGGCCATGGCGAATGGTACCATGTTTGGTGAGGGTGGATGGTACCTCGGATGGCCATGGCAGATGGTACTTTGGATGGCGATGGGAGAGGGTATCGTATCATGGCTAGTGTGGTCCGTGGCGGATGGTACCATGGTTGGCAATGCAGATGGTACTGTGGATGGCCATGGGGTGCGGTACCATTGAATGGCGCGATGGCTATTGTTGCCGGGGATGATGATAGGGTATGCAGGCATAACTGTTTTTGAGATTCTTGGGTGGACACAAAAAATGATGGCTTGGACGAATGGTTGACTTGTTTTGTAATTATCACATTATCTGTGGCAGATTCCATATTTGAATGGGTTCCAAGACCGAGAACAAGACCGAGAAGAAAGGAGTGGTGAGTTAGTTGAGAATGAAGGACATAAATAAAGTCAATAATAAGATGTTCACCTTACGACTGAATAGTGCCTTCTCCTGCACCCACTTACCCTCCACACTTCACCAAATTCTGGATAAGAAAAGACAAAGATATGCAGTTAGTGGATAGCTAAGAAACAACATATCACAATCCCACGGCAATCATTCGACTTACCATTGATTAACATGGAGACTTCTCCATACCCCCACATGACATCACACCAGCTTCTGATTATAAATTGAGATAAAAAAGGTGTGTCAGTAAAAGCAAAAGAGGTCGGGTAAATGAAAATATTTCATCGGGATGCTCGGCGACTCGGGAGACCGAGGAACGCGCGGCTTCTCCCTTAACCCAATATCCATGATAATATTTGAAAAAATCAACAAACCATTAAAACTTCTCCACCCCCTCGCAGCAAAATTATTTATTGCCCACCTCCACTAAATGAGAAATGAGATCAAAGATGAGGGGTTAGTAAAAAGCTACAGTGTTGGAAAAATTAAACAGCTGTAACGGGAGCAGGACGCCGAATAGAGGGGAGACGTACCGGCCAAGTAGCCGACGGTGTCCGCCTGCCTCTATCCAACGAACGATAATGCTGAAAAGAAGGAATCAACCCACCATGGCATTTGGACTTCTCCAACCCCCACTCGACGCCAAATTGTGGGTTAGCCACCCCCCCTCCCCTCCCCGCTCTCGACGCCAGATTAAAAAATGAGAAGTCGGCGTGGGGAAGGGCAGCGCGGACGCAATTTCGGAGCGGTGTTCGAACGCCGAAATACAACCGACAGCGGCGTTGATTCACCGGCCCGTGGAAGGGGATGGTGGATAGGGGGAGGGTGAAACACCCGTTCGACGGCTGTGCCAAGACATGGTACCCGGTCGTCGTGTTTGATGGCTTGAAAAATGGCTGCGGACAGCCGCGGACGCATTTTCGGAGGGGTGGTGGTGGCGGTGTTGCGAACATCGAAAACCTCGATGCACCGACACCGGCGTTAATTCACCGGCGGGCCAAGGGGTGGAGGATGGTAAATAGGAGGAGTGGGGGGATCAGCCGTTCGTCGGCTGCCTCGTGCCATGGTGGCGGTCGTTGTCATTGTTGCTGTTGCAATTCCTTTTACACGGTGAACCATCTCCATCCATTTGCCATTGTTGCCATTGTTTTTCTGTTGTCTGAATTCTGGATGGCTGTCGTTGACGAACTGGACACAATTCTTGGAGACGTGGACACAAAAATATCTTATCGATGAATTCTCCATAAAATTAGTGGAAACCGGACGATTATAGGGAGTTTTGGGTGATATGAGAGCGGGTAGCTAAGTAGGAATTAATATACATTCGACGTACGAGCTATATATTTAATGGCCCAAATCGGATCCGTGGTCCCTTTTGTGTGACCTGGGATGAAAACCTATCGGGGCGATGACAATGATGATGATGGCAACAGTGACTACGAGAACGATACAGACCGTCACATTGACTGGCATGCATTGTCAGGCAACGGCCCCATAGAAGGTGGAAAGTGTCACCATCGTTGCCACGCCCGCCTCCAAAAACACCGCCCTACGACGGACGAAATGGAGCCATTAAAACCTGCATCGACGGCCATTTCA
>JAZGVS010000328.1:0-16022 GCA_037356235.1 Bacterosira constricta
TCCGTAGCTTTGCAACAATGGTTGCAAAACCAGGATAACTTGCAGGTCTCCGTTCAAAGACAAGAAGGAAAGATCCGCTCTCCTCCTCCATCCGCTATCCGCTCCGCAATGCAATATTGGCATGAGTGATGCAACGCCAGCACAAACACGTCTCCCTCGGACGCCTAGCATTACCAGCGGCCGCAGCAATAGCAGCAAAGGTGTCGGCGGTGACGCGCAAAAACGCATCTTCAACCTCGGTCGGATATTTTTCCTCAAAATTGGCCTTGTACTCTCAGTCACGTTCCATTTCAGTTGGATAGCAAAACAGCTTTCCTCTCTCGGCACAAATAGCTCCTTAGATGAATTATTAATTGCTCCCGAGCTAACAGCGGACGGCCGAGATCTCTACGCCTCGCCAACATCAACGAGTAGCAGTCGTCGCAATCAGTCTCCATTCGACCCACGTGGTAAAACCCTACTCAAGCATCCCTCGCCCAACGCCGATCTCCAAAAGCTCGTCTCCTCTCACATAAAGTACGATTGTCCCGATGACCTCGTCTACGTCGAAGATCACATCAATTCTGACAATGTCACCCATCCACCAAACCGGCGTATCCCCCACTTGTTCCATATAACTGCCAAATCACGATGCATGACACGTGCATTTGTTGCAAATGTCAATAAATGGAAAGAGACTTTGGGATCTAAATATTCCATTTATATTCATGATGATGATGCTGTGAATAAGTTTATTTATCAGAGGCGATGGATGGAATTTCCAGAATTGAAGGAGGTCATGGCATGTGTTACTGCGGGGGTGAGAATCATGTGTAGTTATTATTATTATCGTATACAATCCACGCTTGATCATGACAATGCTTAACGGACCTTTCTCAAATAATATTTCAGGCAGGAAAAGCTGACATTTGGAGATACATCATGATCTGGGAATATGGAGGGGTATACAGCGACATGGACAGCAGCCCGCATAAATTCAACGTCGACAGCATCGCCGCCGACGACGATGCATTCTTCCCATTAGAAATGCTGGGCATACCCGCACAATATTGGTTCGCGGCCAGTCCACGCCATCCAGTCATGTTTCTCAGTGCCAAACATAGCTTGCAAACAATGTCATTTATAGATGATATATCAAAGAATAATGCTGCCAAGACTACGGGGCCGGGGGCGTTTAAAACTGCATTTATTTTATTTCTACAATTTGTGGGAATCGAAACGAATGGGTATGTGGAGGAGGGGTTGTATGTGGGGGTACATGGTAGGAGTGTTAGAGTGGTTGGGACGAAGTCCAATTCGAATGAATGGATTATACGAGAGGGAGTTCCAAGCAAGTCTGGCAATTATGCCCAGATGGGTATGACGCATTTTCATGCTGCCAAGTGCGTATATTATGTCAAAAGCTGGATACTTTTTGCATCGTTCTCGAGTCTTTGTTCTAATATTTGATCTTTGCATCCTTTCATCCTGCAGGGGTAAGTACAAAGAGCTTCACCACGATCAAGTTATTGGTTGCTTGGATCAGAGGTATAAGATGCACGTGGATATCTCAGTAGATTGGGTCAATGTTGTATGATGGACTCAATAGTATCATTCGGATTCCTCTCGTATAGAGTGGTTTACGAGATGGGTGCTCTGATTTTTTGGTGGTGGTAACTCTACCCGTTCCGTCAATATTCAAGATTTAACGATAATAATTTGCTACTATTGATAAGTAATGTGATTGTCTTTTCCCCCTCTCATTCATATCTACCACAGTTTTTAATATTTGACACATGACGGAGCCAACCCGTCCATTACGATGAACGTTCAGCATTTAGTGGTATCGTAGGTAAACAAACGGGTAGGATGGTACACTTGTATACTTGCCCGATATTCTACTATTTATTCAGTACTCATTATTATTGATCAAGCACAGCATATTATGGTGTGATTGGGTCTGGGTATTTTCCCTTCCGAACGATGAAGCAGTATCATGTGAATAAAATACTGAATTTGTCGAGGAGGAAAAACGACAAATCAATTGGCGAATGCTACCCTAGATAGTATTAAAGACACATTGTTTTGAGAATCAATACTCCCCTATTAATTCAATTATCATCAAAGCTAAAAACATGCAATATATCCCCGTTGATACGAGAGCTACCCCTCGCCCTAGATACTATTATTTCAGACAGCAGGCAAAATCATGCCCGGAATTTCAATCTCTGCAAGTTGAAAAGAATTCACCGTTGGCGACCTTGTTTCGAATGTCACTTTGTACTCCAAATATGCTTCACCATGAGCGTGAAAATGGACGGAAGTGTAGGAAAGATCAGGGTCGCCATTTGCATAGGTGGAATTGATTGGCAACTTCCCAGCATTTCTGTCAAGACCTTCAGCAATCAACGGCAATTCACCCGAGTCAATTTCGACCCATGAAGCGGTAGTCTCTGTACGACCCTCAAAAATATAAGAAAGTGGGTCACAACTCCTACATCCGTTTGCCGTATAGATTCTTAATGCTTTTGGGATGGTTAGCTGGCCATGCGCTGGACTGGTGAATACTATGCCAGTTTTTTCGTTGTGCATGCCAGTTCTGTCGCACCAGTACTATCATGGGGTATTTTTTCATCAGCAGTATGAGACCAAGCATTATTTGAGAAGTGTATATGAAACGAGTATGTTGTAAATCAGTGTGAATCAAACTCACCTTATCTGTTGTCCCATCAGAATACCTCGAGTTGCTTATATCATTGACACAACCAAAATTTCTGGCTGAGATCCCATTCAAGATGTTGGTCACAAGACTTCCATCGTCTGGCAAATCAACAGTGGGGTTTGCAGTAGGACTAACACTTGGTGATCCAGACGGTGTCTTAGTGGGGCTTGTAGAGGGTGCCGGTGTTGGGCTGACACTTGGTTCTGGTGGAATCAGTACTCCTGGAATTTCAATATCTGCAAAATGAAGTCCTCTTGCATCTAGCGACCTTGTTTCAAACGTCAACCTATACTCCAAATATGCTGCACTGTGGCTATGGAAATGAACTTCTACAAAGAAAAGGTTGGTATCGCCATTTGCATAGGTGGAATTGATTTGCTGCCCCTGCTCATTTCTCTCAAGCTTAAGCTGACTGTTTGGCGTATCAATCCATGACATATCACCTTCATGCAAGTCTACCCATGGCGCAGTAGCACTGGTGCGGCCCTGGAAAGTGTACGAAATTGGATCACAACTCGTACACGTATTTGCAGCGTACAGTCTCATTGCTTTTGGAATGGTTAACTGTCCATGTGCTGGGCTGGTGAATACTATGCCAGTTTTTTCGTTTTGCATGCCAGCTCTGTCGCACCAATACTAAGGAAGGAATCAAGTTGTCAGCAAAAAACAGATGAGAAAAGTTTGTGAAATGAGTGTATAATAAATTGTGACATAGAGAATTCAACTCACCTTATCTGTTGTCCCGTCAGATGACCTCGAGTTGCTTATATCATTGACACAACCAAAATTTCTGGCTGAGATCCCTTCCAAGATGTTGGTTACAAGACTTCCGTCGTCTGGCAAATCGGCCGTTGGAGTTGTGGTTGGGTTTCTTGTGGGATTGAGCGATGGAGATTCTGTCGGCATGCTTGTTGGGGAATATGTGATTTGATCACACACAGTAGATTGTACGTTGTTAACTTGCATACATTCACACTTGCCGTCAATGAATAGATCGGTATCAGTAAAAAGAGAGCAGGTGTCAAAGTTTTCCCGGTTTGGCAATGCCCAATCTAGATCTGCATCGTCCTGCACTCCCAGCCATTGCCCAATTGCGTTCCATACAGATTCCCAGGGTGTTGTTGGTAACCAACGACCTCGGTTTAACCAATAATCAGAGTCAGGACCAAGTGGCGTAGGGTATTTTCCCATAATCTTGCCGCCCTTTACAGAACCTCCGGCCATAAAGTAATTCCCTCCCCAACTGTGAGACCAAAAAATGATCCAATAATATATGAGTGAGTACATGTCTTTGATGAAGGAATGACGAGTTGAATAATATACTTACGCGTGATCTGTACCACCATTAGAGTTTGTATTCATGCTTCTGCCAAAGTCGCTTCCCATCACAATAACTGTACTATCCCAAAGGCCTTGAGTCTTAACCTCCTGAATAAATCCTTCTAATGCCTCATTGGCATCTTGGAAATTCTCAGCTAGCTCATCTGCTGAGTGCATATCATACCCTCCTTGAGAGACTACGAACACGTCTCGATTAACTTTACGGTATTCGCGACTCTTCATAAATCCAGCAACTGCTTTGAAGCTTGAAGTCAATTTTACATCTGTAACAGGGTAGTTAGATAGGTCAAACTCGGGAATGGCAGCAATTTCATGCATCTGTTCATGCTCAAAAAGAGCAGATGCGACTCGTGATGACCAGTATTCACTCAATAGACTGTTGCCTAATTCTCCCACACCATTAAGTTCTTTGACAACATCAATCAAATTTTCGATGGTAGGGTGTTGATTTAGATCGCTGGGGGATTTCGTACTCACTGTCAGATTATCCAATTGTGAGAATGGGTTTTACATTTGCATTCATAGTAAAGATGAAACGGGGTCAATATCAATGACAAATCTTAATCGCTTACCTGTATAGACGGGGTTATTGAACATCTGGTCTCCGGAGAGCATTTTCATCCCATGCTCAACATTATTTGCAGATGTTTGAAGCCCTTTTTGTTTCAGCAAATCTGTGTTATATGATGATCAAGAAATTGACATGAGATATCAAGAAAAATCATCAAGATTACCCCACAGAATTGATGATACCTACCTAGAATGCGACCCATCACTCCGGTGCCTGGACTCTTGCCATGAATGTCTCCAGAATAAAATTGCTCCTGCATGGTGTTGTGAGCGAATGGTTTGAAGCCAGTTTGTCCTTGCCAATCATCATTCTTTGTGATTGGCTTGGATAGGACGCCCGTGTTTGCGAAGAAGATTGTTTGTTTCTGGTTATATAAGTCAGTCAATATGGGGAAGTTTTCATTTACTCCAAATTCCATACAATCCTGATCCGAGCCTTCAGCATTAATAGACGTGAGATTATTCTTGGGAATGGCATGAGTCTCCCCACGAGCAGCAACATACTCTTCATATGCATCCGATGTTTTACATTGGCCTTTGGGAACAAGCATGTTCCAAGAATCAGCCCCGCCCCTCATCATTAGGACAACTATTGCCTTGTAGGGTGCCTTGGGCTTTGTAGTGTACCCTCTAATTTGCCTTGCAGTGTCTTGTTTTCTAGGCAAATTTGTGGAATGATACTCCGGGGTAGATAATATCAACTGTTGTGCCGCTCTGACGGCTTTGGACTCATCTCCCATCATTGGCTCTATAATGGATCTGATCAGAGCTCTATTTCTATCTTGTAGTCTGCCAGACGTGAGGAGAACTGATAGCTCGTCAAGAATGTCATCAACAGATGCAGTGGACTGAGGCCAATATGAAAGTCTTGCTGGGGACAAATCACTGTTGCCTTCTGTAGACGGACAGTCAAATGGATAATAATTCTTAGAACCCTCAAATGAGCTCATCTTATGGCACTCGGCTATACCAAATTTCACTGTGCTGAAATACGCATCGAGAAGGAATAAAATATTGTCTCCTTGGAGAACTCCAGATTCGGGAGCGACAAGCCCAGCTGACTGGACCACTCCTGGAGGTGTGAATTCGGGAAGAAAGAACGAGAAGACACTTGGGTTATCAAATGATCCTTGGCCCTATGTGTGGTAGATAGATGAATCCAAACAAAATATTATGTGAAATATTATGTGAGACTTCAGTATTATGCAATTGACAGAGCAGTACAATACAATATTGGTCATCATTATTCACTCACAATATTCTCCCTCATACCCATGAGAGTTGGGACGCGGAAAGGAGTTTCATAATGGAGCCCCAAGCTGTTGGTATAGAGATAGTTATCATTTAGTTGAAACAAAATACATATAGAGTAAAACTTCAAAGTAAAAATCAGGATCTCACCTTCGAAAGAAAGAAAGTACTTTAATCAAAGGCTGTTTGAAAAAGAGACGGTAGAGATAATGCAGTGAAATGAATCAGACGAGGCGCATCAGTAAAGTTAACTTGAGAGATATGACAATTCAAATTCAATTGGATAGTTTCTCACTTCACGAAGATGCCCATGGCTCATGTCACTATCAACAACTGGAGAGCGTGATTCGTCATCCAACAAGATGGCAGCAACCATGGCTCCTAGATCGCCATACTCGCCCGATGTTTTGTATGCCGTGACAACACGTTCGACCATACCAGGAGAGGGATTCGAAATGCCGAAGCGTTGAATCACACGCACTGCCATGAACGGGGGATGACTCGGGTGGTAAAATAGTGAGTCTAACACCTCTTCTGTCTCGTAGTAAGCGTCGCGTGCTTCAGGATCGGAAAGACTAATGAACTGCACGGGATTCCTGAATTGGAAGGTAGATTCTGGAATGGATACCATTGACTTGATATTCTTGAGAAAGATAGTCTTACTATTCCACTCAAAGGCGAAGATGGCGTCGGAGGAGAGCCTTGTGCACGTGTCGTCTGTCATGGAGTACACAGTCACATCTTCAATATTACAGTTCAAGTTAGTGTAGGTATTGACGTCAGGCTCCACAGCTCCAATGTGCAATTCTGACATGAGCTGATCGATAGAGGATACCTGTTCAGCTGACGAATAGACTACAGTTTCGGTGGCGTCGGTATTGCAAATGCAATACCCTTCTTGGTGAACGTAGCAAGATTCGATAAATAGGCAATCGCTCTCGGAGGGATGTGATCCTTCCCAGGGTGCGACAAAGAAATTTATCGTATCGGAGTCCACAAGCGACTCAATATTGACCACGCCTGCCCTGTCTGGTCCAGGGGAGTGAACAATGGCAATGTGTCCTGATCCAAACTCAACCTTGACCTTCACATCGCAACTAGAATTGGCCCACGATCGGAATTCCCTTGTTGAGATACCGGTTTGGCATGGTCCTGCTTTCCACTGTTTCACGGTCCAAGGATAGCTCTGTTCCATACCGTTGTCTTTGCATATGGCAACAGCCGAGTCATAAGTCATTCTCTCTCCCTGGAAGTGACAAAAGATAAGGCCATCCTCACTTTCAGTCTGCCATCCTGCATTTGAACACATGGGCGTAGCCGCTTCGAGTAAAGGATTTGCACACATGTTACTCTCTTGGATGAATTCATTCTTGATTTGACCTTTTGTTACTCTCTTTGCATCTCTGTAAAAGATGAGTTTTTAGACAGCATTGACGCATTTTATCAGGAAATCAGCTAATAAGTCAATATCAATGAATTCATGATTGATATGACAAACTTACCTGTAAAAACTGTGCTCAACACAAGGTTGTCGGACATATTCATACCAGATTGCCACAGATCCAACTTTCATTTGCACCGTTCGAATGGTATCCACGGCATACTCAACACCAGTTTTGGACGTATCGTCGTAGACCAAATTATCAGTTAGGACGACCTTGGGGGGGAGCGTGCAATCCCCATTGGCATCTACTTCACATAGCTTGGAATAAAGGGGCGAAGTAGACTCTATCTGCAAATGTAAAAAGTCGGGATTTTCAGTCCAACTTGGATCAGAATGCAATTCTGGAACTCCCTTTGCGCCAAGGAGTTGGTATGTTGCCCCACGTCTTAACGGATGTTTGGCTGGAAGATCAGCGCACATGGCCACCTTATCTCCCTGAAGAAGATCAAAATATGGATTGAAAGAATAAATGGCATTGTGTCAGTTAGAGTGTGCAAACAATGCTCTTCATTTGAGAATTCAATCAACAACTCACAATGAAACCATTGACAAGGTCATTCTTTGGGAACCAATCTCTCGTGTCGATATTAATCATCATGGGATCCAATGTCGAATCCTTATTATCTCGCTCGGGCGATGCACCGCCACGTTCTGGCCTTTTGACAAATCCAGTCCATGCACGTGAATAAGATTGAATGTCATCCATCGAGTAGGTGTCATCGGGGTTTCCATTCTCTTGGTAGACGATGGTACCGTCAATGTTCAACTTGAACAATCCAACAGAGAAAAGTTGCATTATTTCACGTGCAAAATTCTCATCGGGATAGGTATCACCATCACCATTGTCAATATTATACTGAAGGGATTTATTGTCCTCAAAGCTTAGCCATTGTGCCATGATGACACTGAACGAAAACTCTTTCATCAAGTCGCGGTAGCTGTAATAATTATGGACAGTTTGGAAAGTAAGGCTTAGCAAATAATAATCGCGAGAATAAACATGAGTGCATATAAACATTCATCATCACTCACTTCCCATATGCATTTTTGAGAAAAATATCATAAAACGCCAACCGACCCTCAGTCGCATCCATGTCATGCGTTCCATGCGCATCTGGCGGAAGCCCAACGCTCACAATTTGACTCAAACTCCATGCCATCTTCAACCTCAATTGATCCTCACTCTCTATCCATATGGTATGCTTCTGTCCAGAGCTGCGAGTTTGTTGATATTGGAGAAGAAGGGTAGAGTATCATAGTACAATTTGATTAGATTGGCGTCCATTATAAATGAAAGTTTTTGATTGTGAACAGCAAAAGGTAAACTCACAGTTCCCACTTGGACATGGAGCGCCATCCAATATTTTCAGGTAGGACTATATCAAAGCCGTTATCACCGTAGAATGGATCAGATGCCACCTCCTCGGGACTGCCGCACATTAAGATAGGTTCGTTGGACGGGTTGTACTCTAACGTCTTGTATGCATCCTGGACGCCTTCATCGTCGAGTGGAAAAGGCAACAAGGCATCAATCTCTACGTGATCGCCAAATTTACCAATGGCTGTATACTTATCCATGATATCACTTTCAAATACATCCATCCCTCCGACGATGGAAGCCATGTTTCCACTAACAGTATACAACGCTGGATCTGCCTTGGATAGATCAAACACATCCATCTCTGCAATATGGACGTGATGCCAACAACTTCCATCGCTTGCTTGAACCTTACCCAAGTAGGTCTTGCCCTGATCCTCAACGTCGCACACTTTAAAATCACGGTTGGCATCCACAATATCATCATTGAAGTCGCCAAATACAGTACGTGCATCAATCGTATACTGATAAATCTTAATGGTACCCGTACCAATATCCGCAGCATTGTCACATGCCGCATCCTCCGGGTCCTTGATCCAACGACTCCATTGATTCTTGAGCGTATCTGCACACGGAGCATGAAACCCAGTCGTTTCATCAAACTCCGCCGACAATGTCAATCCCGTGACAGCGTAGAGTTTCTGCCCCGTCATGGATCGGATGCCTTCAATGTGGTCATTGTTTAGTACAATGACTTCCTTGGGCTTGGTGTTTGGAGCGCAGGCTGTGGGGAGGTAGGATAGGGTGCAGTGTTTTTCATTGTAAAAGTTGCGTGCGACATTGTGGCACTTGACCTGCTCGCCGGCGGCGGGGGAGGCGGTATTGATGACAAGCTGCCCGCCACCATCGGGAAGCTATAAATTTGATTGGAGAAGAAGGGTGCAGTAAAAAAGTACAATTTGGTTAGATTTTCATCTCAACAATAAAAATGAAGAGTTTTGATTGCAAAACAAAGGGATATACTCACCGGATTCTCAACAGAGTTCTCATACAAGGTCAAATGCCGATCATACAAAAAAAAAACCTCAACTCCAGTCACACTGTCCAAACTCTTCGCAAAGATACTCCCAAATGTACCAGGATGGGTATTCCTGTCACCACCAGCCCCATCCCACTCCATGGGCATACGAAAGTCCAACGAATCGCACGAATCTTCCAATGTAGTGGTATTCAATAATGCATTCTCATTGGGCTTAATCCATTTGCTAAAGAGTGGATAATCGGAGGATGATTCAATGGTGGGTAATTCAGTGGATTTAAAGTCGGGCAGGTCGATACTGTCGATTGAGGTTTCTTCCATACCGGTGATGGAGACGGCGGGATTGGTGATCTCAATGTAGTTCTTGTCATCGCCTGTGGGTGAGATGAAGATTGTGCATCCTGGTGTGATGGATAGACAAAAGGAAAAAGAGTATAGAAAGGAACAAGGCGTTTTTGTTAGCCACATGGAATGAATTCAAAATAGAAGCATCTCTCGACATATTTCTCTACACACACTCACCAACACAATTACCCTCAAACGACCTTCCATCCCTATTCACAATCGAATACTGCTTATCCAACTTCAAAATGTTTCCCTCACTATCCATGGGAATATCGGAAGTGACGGTACGGAATTGTCCATCGACCTTCCATACATATCCAGCGTCGGCATGTTGTTCAATGGTCAGATATTTGTTGAAGCCCTTGTTTTGATCTTTGAGCATGTCGCGGGAGGAAATCTGTTGAATATTGTGTTGTAGATATATTGGAGGAGGTGAAGTTGTTTTAGTTGATGCTCACACAAATCGTGTCACTAGTGAATCAATCAGAATATAGAAGCATCGTCTCTCTATCGTACTTACCGCATACGTCCTCCAACGACTGTAAATCTCACAAGGACCACTCCCCACAGCACCCACAACATATGGGAATTCATACTTTGGATTAACCCTCTTTCGATAAAACTCACGCAGCCCAGATGTAGGCATGCTCTCACTCATTTGTTCTTCCACCCAACCTTGATAGTCCAATCCTCGAGAGACTAAACTGTCAATCGAGTCACGAGTAGAGCCAAAAGTAGCTTGTTCCAAAAAGCGTGCAGCACTAGCATCATTCGACAAAGTGGCCCTATCAAACGTCTCAAGAATATATTGCTCCCCACTACTCAAAGCGGGAAGTATCAAATCACAGGTATTCCCCTCATTTTGAATGACGGAAGTACAATCAACATTCAAACCACTAACTGCCGTATTCGCAAACAATCCAGCACTAACTTCCCACACACCACCGCGGGAATTCACGTAGGATCGCGCTACGGGTGCTCGTTGCATCATACCGCCAGAAGTGGCATTGTGACGTACGAGTGTGCATAGTGCATTGGGATTCGAAACGATGGGAATGCGGACAGAGGTTGAGGAGAGGAGGGTGGGTGGATCGCCTGCAGATGTGGGACAGTTGTAGGTTGTTTGGGCGTTGATGGTGAAGGCGCCGGTTAGGAGGATGGAGAGGCCTTGGTGGAGCTTCATGATGATGATGGCTCCTGGTCGATGATGTTGATTCAATTATCTGGTGTTTGAACGACGAGCAGAATGAGATGTGTCAGTATGACACGAAGAGGATGGGAAGACGAGAGGCATTGGAACACGAATCGTCTCAAACGTACGTACCTTTGATGTGGTCTATTACTTTTATTGATCGGCCGTCAAGCGGAATATGGAAGCACCTTGGCAATTCTGTGCTAGTTGAATATGATTGACAAACAAATGCAAATCTTTGTGTTGGATTTTGATGTAGATTTTGATCTAGGCCCCAATAAATCGTAGCAGGCATCATGTAATGTGACATTGCAAAATACGGCATGCAGCACCATCTCAATCCTGTTTGATGGTTCACGAGAGCCATCCGATTTATACGATAAGTATGTAGCTCCTGCGTAGGTTCTTCAACATTCACCGACAAATCATACATCAACGATACAAATAAATCGTCCAGGACAGCACATGCTAAATATGTCAGGCCCTTGAACTACACCGTTTTCTTCTTCACCGTTTTCTTCACCGTTTGCCATTTCGCGTCACCGCACAGCACACGTCACCATACGTCACCGATTGATATATCACTCATCCCGTCACCATTCCCCATGTGCTGGCAGGCACCAACTCCATTGGATAGGAGCAGTCACGCACACTGCGCTTATTTTTCCTCACATTGATTATTGATGCGCCCCACGTATCACCCCATAGACCGTACCATAGAAACTGAATGGATTCAAGTAAGCGTCCCTGCCTTGCCTAAATGTTAGTGCTGTTGTTCGCAGCCAGCCTGGCACCGTCATCGCTCGTCGTTGCATCGCTCCTCGTTTCATCGCTTGTTGTTGCATCGCTCGCCGTTGCGGTAGTCCACCCGAACTCGATTTGATTTCATTATTCAAGTAGAGCACCATGCACCATGTCAAAGAGGGCGCCTGCTCCCCCATCATCACCTTCTGGGCCCCCGAAGGTTGGCCCGCCTCAAGAAGAAAAGATATCGGGGGGATAATGTTGGCCTTGGCGGTGGGATAGCGTTGGTGGCGGCGACGGGATAGCTTTGGCGTTGGCGGCGTCGGGGGAGTGGTGGTGGCGGCAGGATAGCGTTGGCGGGGGATATCGTTGGCAGTGGCGACGGGATAGCGTTTGCGGCTTGGAGGGGATAGTGTTGGCCTTGGCGGTGGGATAGCGTTTGTGGCGGCAACGGGATAGCGTTGGCGTTGGCGGCTTCGGGGGGTGGTGGTGGTGGCAGGATAGTGTTGGCCTTGGCGGTGGGATATCGTTGGTGGCGGCGACGGGATAGCGTTGGCGGCTTCGGGGGGTGGTGGTGGTGGCAGGATAGCGTTGGCGGCTTCTGGTGGATAGCGTTGGTGGCGGCTTCGGAGGGGTGGTGGTGGCAGGATAGCGTTGGCGGCTTCGGGGGAATAGCGATGACGGGATAGCGTCGATAGCGTTTGCGGCTTGGGGGGGATTGTGTTGGCCTTGACGGTGGGATAGCGTTGGTGGCGGCGACGGGATAGCGTTGGCCGTTGGTGGCGGCAACATTTAGAGCGATGAATTTGTAATACTCTGTAATACTCCCTCATTATAATATGGAACATGGAATACTTTTAGGGTACCGTTATATTATTTACCATCACGAACGAGAGGAGAATATCATTCACCATGGCTGAAAATGGTCTACGCTGTTATGCCCAAGTCAGCTTCTTCACAGAATTTTGATGGGCTGAATGGAATGATGCAATAGTCAGGGGGTGGGGAGGCGTTGTGAATTGGCAAGTCGTCAGTGGCAACTTTGTTATTGTATCATGCCATTGATCTTGATGATTAATAGCATCAACTGGTCGTCGGCAGGTGGTTGGACGGATGGTGCAGGTTGATGCCATAAACCATAAACGCGCCCATCTGCAAAGAGGTAGGCGGTACGAGATTTGTCCCTATCGAGTGGCCTCTCTAGAGCTAGAGTGTCAACATATAAATTGGTATTATTTTACTAAATATTATTTGAATGCCATGCCCTCGTCCGCTGCGAGCCCATGCTCGATGCCACAAACCGATACCAGACGGAGCCTCCTCCATTGTAGACTCCCCCCCTCCCAATCCAACGATACCAAGCAATAGCCTCCTCTATCGTATCCTCCCCCTGCCCTCTCAATCCACCTATACCAGACAACAGCCTCCTCCATCGTATGCTCCCCCCCTCCCAATCCACCGATACCAACAGCCTCCTCCATCGTATGCTCCCCCCTCCCAATCCACCGATACCAACAGCCTCTTCTATCGTATACTCCCCCCCTCCCAATCTACCGATACCAACAGCCTCCTCCATCGTATGCTCCCCCCTGCCATGCTCTTTGGCGCGGTCTCGCCGGCACCATCGACGCAACAGCGGCACGTTCATATTACCGCTGACCCTCTCTGCGCGCCAACCAAAGGCATATCCCGGAGGGTGTATTGTTTCAGTAAAAGCACCACCAGCAGAAAGTTCGTAGGAGTCGTACTTCCCATGAGACCATCTCACCGGCACCAATGTAGCAGAGGCCATTATTTACCATACAGTACTAGCTCCGATCGACGCTCAGGGAAAATCAGAGATCAACGTACTTTGAGGTAAAAAGGCTTGCGGGATGATGCTGGTGCTGTGTTCTATTCGGGGGTAGATTTTATGTATTGAATGCTGGGGGGAGATGCTAAGAATTTCGTGTGAAATGGAGTGGCGGCGGGAGTACGAGCAGTGATGAGAGTAAAAGCACCAATCAGCCAGCAAAAGTTGATGGTCGTGCTCCTTCCAGCGGATCAGCTACGGCGATTCCAATCCAGAGGTGACGCTGCATCCACGTTCGCTGCAGCTACGGCGATATCAATCCAGAGGTGGCGCTGTGTCCCCGTTCACTGCAGCTTCGGCAATATCAATCCAGAGGCGGCGCTGCGTCCACGTTCACAGCAGCTACGGCAATATCAATCCAGAGGTGGCGCTGCGTCCACGTTCACAGCAGCTACGGCGATATCAATCCAGAGGAGGCGCTGTGTCCCCGTTCACAGCAACAACAGCGATATCAATCCAGAGGTGGCGCTGCGTCCACGTTCGCTGCAGCTACGGCGATATCAATCCAGAGGTGGCGCTGTGTCCTCATTCACTGCAGCTTCGGCAATATCAATCCAAAGGCGGCGACTGCGTCCACGTTGCTGAAGCGCTGCGTCCACGTTGGTAGCGGCGACTGCGTCCACGTTGGCAGCGGCAATTTTGTCCGCGTTGGAAGTGGCGACGGCGCTGCTTTCGCCGGCTAGACCTCAGTGAATAAAGTATTTGAGGAGCAAGTAGAGGAGGGGGGGGCATTGGCCGTTCCGTATCAACGGGCGGGGCAGGTGCTGGCGAAGAGCCAAAACATCTATCATGGTGAGTATGATGTGAATGGTGTGGGATGGAGAGAGGGCGAGTGACGGGTGACGGGGGCACGAGAGGGCAACAGATCTGGGATTATTGTCTGGAGTAATGTGAAACGAAGGAAGTGAAGAATAACGCCCAAGGAATTTGCGGAGAATTGGACGAATTTGCATACAACACGCCAAGGTCAAAGAAGACAATTCTCTACGTAGGAATTCAATACCACATAACCAAGCGTGGGTTTAGAAATGGGTTTAATGTTGTTTGGGTTTAGACTTTAAGTAACCTCATGAGTTAGAGTCTATTTTAGATAGAGCGAGGAGTACCACCTACCTACCTAGAGGTCCCGCGAGGTCCCGCGTCAAGAGATGTTTACGATACACAATACAAGATGAGAACACTCTATCCCACTTCTAGATATCAGCTGTTCTATCTTCTATCCATAACAAATCTTGCAAACACCACGCAATAGTACCCGATTGGCGCTGCATCACATGGAGAATATCGATCGATCCAAACTGGAACAGTTGGAGAACAAGATAAATGGGATGAATGTTTGCATCGACGAGGCACGAAGGAAGAAGGAACAAGCTTCCGAGAAGTTGGATGGATTAAAGGAGCATGATAAGGCATTGCGGCTGCAATCAATTTGTGAGGCTTTTCCAGAGGTAGGGCAAGCTTACAGGTTTATTGACGAGAATAGAAACATGTTCCGTAGGAAAGTTTGGGGACCTATTGGTGAGATCTTTTTATGTTCTGACCTTGACTGTCAGTTTGATCTAAATACCTTTTACCTGTATTTTCTGATCATTTACTATGCTTTCTAATGTTTTTCATTGCGTGCTGAACACCAGCTGCTGAGGTCCAGTCAAAGAACCCAAAGACAGCATCCTGCCTTGAAAATCACGTCGATATAGCCACCTGGAAGACGTATATCGTGGAATGCAGAGAGGATCGTGATTTACTCGAGCGGGAGGTTTACGGAAGGCAAGGTATTCCTATCAGCATCGTCATGGTCAATGAAAGCAAATACGAAGCGCGTCCTAGGATTCATTCCGCTGAAAAGATGGTTGTTTTGCATCGGGATTATGGATTCTTTGAGTACCTCGACGACACCTTTACGGCACCCGATCCCATCATGCAGTTTCTTGTCAAGCGATGTAATGTCGATAAGATACTCGTGGGTGATGGCTCGGATGTGCTAACCTTTCTCGGACGACTAGAGAGTTTACAACAATTCCTCAGCACGAAGGAGGCCGGTGATCAACGGCGGCCGGATCCGTGCTTTTTTTACACATGGGAGGTTATATCGTTCAAGTGCACGAAACTTCCATCACATTACACATCGACCACGCTCAGCCCTGCCAGGCTGCTCAGGCCAAGCAGTGATCCTGAATTGAAAGCTCAGCTCCCCAAGACCACCCAAGAGGCATACGAATTCATTG
>JAZGVS010000329.1:0-16011 GCA_037356235.1 Bacterosira constricta
GTATTTAGCGAACATAGCGATTCTACATACGGTGCTAATACTGCGGGAGACTTAATAATTCCCTACAACCAACAAGTAACAATAATAACCACAAACCTCCACAAACCCTAATAACCACAAACCTCCACAAACCACAGCCACCAACAACCACCAACCTCCACCAACACAAACCCAGGGACAAATACACAAACCACCATCAGATATTATCACAGCAGATCACAGCGCACCGCTTTCTAGTCGCTGTGGAACGGAGCGAGGAGTGCTTGGGAGAAGCAAATAAAATCGGAAGACCGGCATTATTTGTAGCGGCGGAATAATTTTCGGTCCTCATTCCTCAGTGAATATCTGACGGAAGGCATTGGAAAGGGAGAGAGACATTGCGTGAGACGGCAGCAAATAAAATCGGAAGAATCCGGCATTATAGTGTTGCTGCCAAAAGGCCCATTCATAGTGAGGTCTGCTGTTTCGTCGTATAGGTAAGATTTCATAAGCAGGAAAAATGATGCTCACGGGCTATGCCAGCATAGGTGTCGTCCGTACGAGCCGAGCTAGCGTGGTCAACAACAACGACAGTAGCCCGGTTCTAGATTTAGATCAAGTGAAGAGATTGGCAGAGCAACATGATTGCAAACTCATATCAATCTCACAAATTTCCCGGGTCATCTCGTTTCGGAAAGTAACAGAGGATTATGGGAGTGTGAGGATTAATGTGTACTGGACAACGGGCACAGTTGGCACCTGTTTGGATCATCCACGGCAGGGGAAGACTCAATTGTTTAGGAGGAATATCAATATGTCTTCGCTGCGTGAGATATTTCTGAACGCTAGACTCCATACGGGGGCTGGGTACTATAGAAGGGAGCTTTCGTCTGAATCCGAGTACATCACTCTCCCTAACTTTTCAATGAAACATAAAATTGGAGACAGGGTTCATGTGATGGGTTACACAGATGCCACAATTAAATCTCTTGTGTATGATTGTGGCCCATATTCTGGAAAGGTCCTGGTCCAATATGACGATGGCCAAACGTACCGTGTCAGTCCTAATCGGCTGTTTGAACCGTCTCTCGTAAGTGATGACAACAAGTGTCGAGACCTGGAGAATGAAGTGAAGATGCAGATTCAAAGTCTTGATAAAGAGGTAGAAAAGATCCTGGAAGAAAAGGTGAAGCTACAGCACATACTTCATAGCTTTGAGCAAGAGCGCGAGAAGGAACGAACACTTAAGGAGGAGGAAGAAAGAGCTAGAAGGGAGGCCGCGAGGCGCAAGGCAGAGGTTGATGCTGCAGCTGAACGAGAGAAGCAGAGAAAAATACAAGAGGAGAAGGCTGAGTTGAAAAGATACGAAAGGGGAAATTGTTGCACAATGAGGCTCTACGACTGTGATTCTGGCTGGTTCAATAAGCACGTTGTCAGTATGGCCTGTGGCGGACGAGCAACAATCTTGTTGCACGAAAATGGGACTTGGGGTTTCACTGGAGGCCTACCAAAGCTTCTTCACAACAAGCTTAATGGAAGGCAAAAAACATTGCCTTCGCCTGTATACGTATCGATCGGCTCCCTAGACCGTTATTACATCAGATTTGCAGATGGGAAATCCGAATTTGTCGGTTGTGATGAAATGACAGAGGAACTCCAATCAACGTCAAGAAGTGTTAAAACTATTGCCTTCGGGGAAAGCTGGGACTCTTATTTCATCGTCTACACTGATGGATGGTGGAAATGTGGTACCATACCGTCTGCTTTGAGTGGTTTGATAGAAAAAAGAAAATCGAAGGCGGATTTGACTTGTGTTTCGCTTGGGCCGGCTGGAGAATACTTTATGAGTGCAAGGAACGGGCGTACTTGGTGGGGCGGTTTGAGTGATGATAATTTGGCCGATTTAAGGAACTTGAAAAACAGTATCAAATTCATGGATTTTGGGGATAACACTGCGTACTTTGCAAGGTACTCTTGAGATAATGGAAAGTCAAGTCGTAAGTGTGCGCTGTTAATTTGACGACGATTCACTTTCGCAATGATTCCTTGGGAAAACACTGCCATACAATAGCACATTATTTGTGTATGTAATATGATTTTCCCGGCTAAACGCAATACCTATCCCATTAATCCCAATACAAGGCCAGTGTATAAAAAAATAGCTGAGCAGCCATAACTGCCGATACAGTCCACGTTCGATTCTACGTTTCCGGGAATATTGTAACCAAACCTCTTCAGGGTGACGGGAAGGGAGTGTAAAATCAGCACAATTGCTGGCTTGCTTCATTGAATTGCCATTCACCTGGTATCCATTCAGATCCATTCTATCCATCGAATTCCTCAACTAAACTTTACCCTTTATTCCCTTCCGCCACATCTATCCTCTTGACTCATTACATGCGTGCACTACTCGGTGTGCAAACGTACAATAAAACGAGCTCGCACAAAATCTGTGATAATCTTAGCAGATGATAGATATAGTTTGACCTGTTGAATCTAATGCTATTCTGTATAATTCATAAAACAATGCATCATCATATCAATTCTGTGCATTTTAGCAGGTCAATTCATAGCTGACACAGCAAAATAAATTATTATACCCGAAGCGTCGATATTGAATTTCATCAAAGAAACCACCACAAAGAAATTGAAATTAAACACAGTCTTTGGATTCTCCACAGGAGTAACTACCAAGTTCGACATATGTTGGGCTTTCTCGTCGCCGTTCGCTTCTCCTGTCTCGCGCAGCAAGTGGAAAAGACTCTTCTCATCAATATTTCGCTACGAGACTGCTTGAACACCCGCTTCCAATCACAATGATTCTAGCAGTTATTATTGATCACCAACAAGGACTGTACATCACCAACTGCACTAAACTCACAGGCAATATGCAAAGGAAAGAATATCAAACGCAACAAACTACTAGTCGGATAACAAACTTCTAAACCTAATGATGAGTATTGCTACTCTCAATAACATCAGCTACTCGCAATGCACAAGGATCGCCCTCCGCCAGCAGCTTGACGGCACCGAGGGCGGCATTATTACTGCTGTCAAATGTTTGCAATAATCACAATGATAGGACCATTGTCTGCCGATGGCTTGGGTTATATTCCTGATTTTGTATGTTGAGAAATCTGCTTCAATTCCAGGCCATTACTGAATCCGACTTCACTGTAAGTTAACTTCTTTTGGAATTTGATACTAGAGGCAAAGAACACTTTATGTGTGATGCTGCCCTATATCAAGCATGTCACTTGCCTCCCTCCAATCATTTTTGACAACACGCTATGGTATCAACGAAGAACCGAGCGGATATAATAATTGAAGTCGGGTATATTGGTCAGCAAGCTAACCGGCTAAAATAAATCGAACAAGTGAAATAAGTTTATGATATTGGTACGATATTGACTTATTTCTCTGTTTATCGTCATATTACAGGAATGATAGTAGGCATCGATTGTCATCATCACGAATTGTTGTATATCCATAACAGCAAGAACCAATGTATAGATTCTTGTTCCAAGAATTAGATGTGATGTATCCAATATCGTCGAGTGCTGGTTGACTAATCCTCGGGAAATTCAAAAAGAATACGAATTTTGTCTTTCTTGACCAAACGTGGCTCCAAATCTTTGTCTTCGAAATGAACTTCGAAGCATTCACTTTCTTTGTCCGCAGATCTCAAATATCCAAGTTTACCGACGTGACGAGGTGAACTATCTAATCCATGACAAACAACAGGAGTGCCCTGACAAAACCTCATCGCATCCGTGGAAACTGTGAAAGTCTTCTCGGCCTTAATGTTTCTTGGCTGTGTAAGTGGCCCTTGAACGACACATTTTTTCCCTTCTTTTTTGTATCGAAGAGGTTGGAAGGATTTCAAACCATGTCGGGTGTTTATCATAACTCGTCGTACTTTGTAAATTTGGAGATCGAATTCGACACTTTTGGTGACCTCGTGATCTGGTCCATGAACTTGGCGGCATGAGGCAGCTAGCTTTTCTAACAGCCTCACGGCTTCTTTCCCACGACAGGCCTCCCACAGATCTTTTGCAAGGAACTTTCCAGCATCTATTGTACACTTTTTCTCCTGCCCATGTTTAACAACCAAGCCATTGTATAACGCTTGCGATCTTACCAGAATTTCCTCCTGGCTCTCTGTAGTTCCTTCATACGCAGACTTGATGTAGGCAATCCAATATTCTGATTGAATAACTTCGTAGTCATCGCCTATTGCTTTGCTGATATCCAGCGCCTTCTCATAATACGTCAGTGCCAATTTTGCGCCTTCATCAGTCCCTTCCGATTCAGCAATGTGGCCAATGATAGTGTACATTGATATTTCAGACAGGAGGATTCCTATTGGTAATTGAGAAATAGTAGCTTTCATTCGTTCGATGGTGGCAAGCATTGTGTTTGCAGTTTGCTCGGCGTCGTCTTGTGTTGGCTCTAGAAGTTCAAGCTTGTGGCATAGTGCGTTGATGCGTACGCACTGATGGTTGAATTCGTTGTCTGGATATTCTCGTTCCACAAATGTCACGAGCTCATTCGCCAAGTCAAGATCAAGCTCATTTTGATAATGTTGATGACAGTTAGGACATATTATCCACGGTTCCATTGTATACGCTTTGTTATCATCCCATGTATCGCTCTTATGCTCTGCATATTTGACGATGCAGGAGAGGTGGGCAAAGCCTGCCGAAGCACCGCGACACGAACAATCTCGCCTGAGAGGCTGACCCAACTCGGTATCGGAGGTTCCTTCTTCCAAGCATATCCAGCATGATGCATCACTGCTGGTTGGCGATGTGTGGATTTCAGCAGTCTTCTGATTTGACTTTGTCTGCACCTTTACCTGCGCGACTCGTTTGACATCGATGCAAATGTTGCACCTCCTTTGGTATGGCTTCAGCCGCCATTGCTTCTTGCTGAAGCTAGATTGGGGTAATTCTTCACAGCACGCGGCACAGAGCTTCATGGTTGTTGTTCGTTCCTTAGATCAGAACTAAAACTGGGTACTGGCTGAGTATAACGACACGCGAGCCAGGGGTTAATTTACGAGCTACAAAACATAGAGGGTGAGCAAAAATTGTGAGAGTATGAGATCATTTCAATCGTTGCCAACATCAGATGCGAGTAAAAAGTTTACACGCTGCCGCCTCGAAATACGATAAGAAAAGGCACAAACGGCCTGCAGCTTTGCCGGTCGTGCCACGCCGTGCCACACTCTCTTCGTAACATTATGGTGCCAACACAGCTCTCGCCTTGCCATTCCACGTCGCAGCTCTGGGACAGCTGTGTTGTCGGCTGCTTACCTGAGATGGAAGATCAACTGAGATGAGATCAAATTCTTTCACAAGTGATGCGGCGGTGTGATCAGAAAAGTGAGAAGAAGAGCCATGGGGCCGCGCCGATTGTATTCAATCACTTTCACTCAGCTTTCACTCAACTAATTATTCCTCGATGTACGCACGAGTCAATTGCAATCATAGAACTATTCCCACGTGAATATCCCTCATATCACGTGAATCCAACTCCACGTCACACGTCACACCCTACGATACGATATGAACTGCGGATGCCAAGCAATGCAAAAAGTTGACGACGTGGGACGGGGGAGTTGTGCAACAAACCACAAAGAACATAAGCGGGTTTGGAGGTACAAACTCCGGTTTGTACCTACTGTACCTACCTACCAGCCATCATCAACATCAACTGACACATCAACATCAAGCCATCGCCGGCATCTTGGCTACTCTTCGCCCCATCAAAATATGATGAAGATGTATATCGCATGGGTAAAATCGAGTCATTGTTAAACTATTAATCTGCGAAATAGCTGGCGAAAAATGAAAGGTCATTCTTCTCGGGTAAGCAGGAAAGTTTGCCTCTCTCTGTCTTAATGACAGCCAACTTGCTCATGCGGTCATCAGCAAAGTGCCGAAGATGATGTGATAGTGCATTGTCGTCAGACAGCATGCAACTGTCCATCATCTCATGCAATCTATTGTGTCGCAGGATTTTTTGGTGCCGTCGCTCCAGCGATGCCTTTCCATGAACCATCTTCTTGTTGAACTCATGAATATCAGGAGATGTTATATTTGATACAGCTTTCGTATCCTCGCCTTCTGACAAATTACCGTCAATCTTTTGCGCGTCCTTGCTTATATTGACATGCTTTTCCAATCTGTCACAAAGGTGAATATCAACAATCCCTACTTTGCCACGTTTTGCTGCAAGATCTGCCAACATTATTAATGCCTCATCACGAAAATCGCTGCTGCTCTCATCTTTATCCACCTCATCCGAAGAATACCCAGGAAATTCTTTTGCGACCTGCCGTCCAACCATCTTCGCAAATTTGCCAAAGTCCACTCTCCTCTTTCCACTGTTCGATGCATCCTTGAAGATAAACTTGGCTGCAATAGGGAGGCATTGTAGAGATTTAATGGGATTGGGCATGAAGGATGTTGGACGCGATGAACCACTGGGGTCATGCGACTGTAAACATCAAGAAGCCCCTCTTGCCCTTGAAGTAGGGATAAAATAAACTTATTTGTGTAGAGCTAGAACGAATGTTGTGATCTAGCAATCCAGTTGTGAATGGTGGCGGCAATTGAATTGGAGCGATAGAGATAAGAGATGATGTTGTGTGATGATGATGTGAGTCTATCTGAGTGATGTGTGTTCTTGTCCAAACATCAAATAGAATCCTCTCCTCGATCAGCCCAAACCGGAGTTTGTACCCTCAAATATCTACGTAGGAATAGTACACTTTTCTACGATAAAAATGGAGCAAACCCGCTTATACGACAAACACAAAACACCAAACACCAACCACTGAGAGTGAAACTGAGAGTGAAACTGAGAGCTGAACTGCATCACACCATGCCATCGGTTTACCGAGCGAGATGAACCGTTACTAAAAACCCACCACACAGTGCAATAGCAAAACACCATGTCAGCTGCTGACATCATTCGAGATCAGGTAGCCTCGGGAATATGGGCCTCGCTCATTCGCATAGCGGGGGGTGGCTATACGACTGCGGCAACGACGACGATGACGATGAATGCATCCGCTTTCTCTGCTACGCCAAACATCTCAACAAAACACAGTAACGGCGATACCCATCATGGCATTATTGATAATTCAAAGTGGATGGAAGAACTCAAGAGCATTTCTTACTCTAGCATATGTTTTCCGAATGGAGTCAATGCCAATAGAGAAAGTGGTAGGGAGGGGAAGCCTCATGATGTCGAGGTTCGTGCTGCACTGACATTGTTTCACCGTATTTGGAGAGGGAATCGAAACGGAGGAGAAAGAGGGAAGAAGGGCAAGCGCAAACGAAAAAATCACAGCGATTTACAGGGTACAAATAACATCATGAAAGAAAATCCAGTAAATGAATCGGAATCATCGTTTAAGGTTGATGCATTATTTGAACTTATTTCTGATTTAGGAACGCGCAGAGAAATCGACTCGGTAAAATCACTTGCCAATCTACTCTCGGTAGAACTGGAAAAGGAGCTGGACGTCAGTACGCAGCATCAGGGTAAACAAACAAATGAATTGGGGTGCAAATCAGAAAATATTGAAGACGAGCAAGCTAATCATTGTCAACCTACATCCTTCGCCGATATAAGACCAAACGACTCTGGTATCATATGCTTAGTATCGAACGAACGATCCCACCAACTTCACGAAGCCGGTCGTATTCCATGTGCTCATTGCATCAAGTGGTTCAAGGGAACGAAGGGACTATGGTGGCACCAGCTGTCGGCACATGGTATTGACTACTCTTTGGCTACCGAGTCAGCGGCGGGCGTTACGAATCCTTTGGCAATCGTGCCGTTTCAAGAAGGGTGTGTTTCGGTGCCGATTGAATTGCAACTTGATAAAGGTATCAGTGTTGAGCGCGTCCATAGTGTGAGTCATGATGAGATTGCCGTGGCAGAAGGCGATGCGTTTAATCTGGTCAAGGTGGGAAAACTTGGAGAATTCATTAAGCTGGTTGAGGTGAGGCATGTGGTTTTCACTCTACAATAAACCGTTTGGGTGCTATTCACGACAAATCTTCTTCAACTATTCACTTTTTAGGGAGGATTCAATCCAGAAAATCAGCTGGATCGTAATCGGGCCTCAGTGTTACATTGGGCAGCTGGATGTGGCCATCTAGACTTTGTGTCTCATCTCATTGAGAAATGCAATTGTTGCCCAAGTCAAGGGCAGCAAGGGAAGAGATCTTTCTCAGGTCGCACACCTCTCCACTGGTAAGATGATGGCTGAACATCAATACATGACGCATTTCTTTCAAACTATTGCACACAAATCACTGATACCCGACTCCACTTTGCTTGTTCTTGATTCTTTGTGTCACACACTCTATACATAGGGCTGCTAGGAACGGTCACCTGAATGTGGTGAAGTATTTGACTACTGCTTGCAGAGTGAATATTGATGCACAAACATCTGATGGAACGACTGCTTTTTGCTGGGCATCTTGGCAAGGTCATTTGGAAATAATGAAGTCAGTATATGTATAATTATTTTTGTATCCTCTCGATTGCAAATATCTCATGCAAAGCGCACTAAAATTGAACATTTCGTGGAATAATGCACTGTGATGAAGATTCTTACATCAAAACGGGTGTGATATTCACATAGCTAACAGCTTTGGATGCAATGCTGTGCTATGGAGTGCACAGGGGGTTGGTACATGTGAGACAATGTCCTGGCTTTTGGAATCTGGTGCGGTGTTTAGCAAGATCAATTCTAATGGGCACAGTGCATTGCACAAGGCTGCACAGAGAGGGAGCAGTGGAGCAGTGAAATGGTTGGTGAATTCTTTTCTCTTTGAAAAAGATGTAGACTGGGCTTTGTTGATTGGTCCAGATATGGAAGGAAATTGTCCATCTGATTTATGTGGTATGGAGGGATCGTTCGAGTTAGCAGTGTGGATTTCTAAATGTGAATGCGATTGTATTACTCGATCAATACTGTCTGTTGATGACTCACATTGTATTCCCTCGTGGCTCCAAAAAGATTTGCATGAAGCAAAAACATGCACAATTACTGACATCAAAAACATGCGCACTCTTTGGGGCCATGGTGGTGGAGTCCGGCGAATGGCTTTGAACTTGATTGGATGCAGAATCAGATCTACACCAAACAAGGCAGATGAAGATACAATGAATTATTTCGATGATATCGACTGACAATTCTTCCGAATTGGAAGACTAAAGATCTTCCTTCAACCACAATGAATAGCACAAGATGTTGCGCAATTGTTTCATTTAGACAAAACCACAATAAGATCGTGCTGACCTGTCAACTCATACTCATACGTTCAGTTCTTGGCAATGGTTAAACAAATTGTATTTGCTATCAGCATGCAGCGTCTCAAGTGACAATTATGTTATTTTCTAGGTTTAGGCTTGCTCTGTCCAAACTCGAAATTAGAGAATACGTAAATCATTCTTCGCCAATGATCAATCTCAATTTTACCCCCATGATTGAGAAAAATGATGTACACCCACTTTGATCTATTTACGAATTCGCTTTCGCCACGGAATATACCCCCTCAGAGTTTGCCTGCCTGCATAGATCCTTGTGGGATGGCCAGGCCGCTCGCTGGCATTCCTTTGAGCAGTATTGTTGCACTTTGCATCCGACGCAACACATCAAAGTACTGCGGACCTTGCTTTCGTGGCAATGATCGCAACACCCAGCTTTGGGCAGCGTCTTTGTTTCTGCCTTTTTCTCGTCCAGGCAGGAACAACTAATCCTTGTTGAAAAAAATCGAATGAGAGAGCGGTTGCAGCCCTGAGCCATGTGCCGGTGCTTCATGAAGAAGTCATCTGGTAGATGGATATCATCGAAACTCCTATTTTCTGCCTTGTTGTAATTTTCCAGCATGAGTACTGACATTGCGATGACCAGCGAAAGCTTATCACTAGGACCTTGGGGCTTCTGGAATCGCAGCAGCGAGTTAGTGGCAGTGGCCAAAAAGTAAGCCTTCAAAAGTTCTCTCTTTGCATCATCATTCCACAACTCAGGATATTTCTTGGCGGCGACTATCAGCAGCTCAGATGATACACCCTGCATCCCACCTATCGGCTGATCTAGACCAAAAGCCGAATGCACGACGGTTTGAAAGAACTCTTCGCACGACAAGTAATCTTGTCTAGAGCACGAGGGAAAGCCATGGTCACAGTCAATATCAAAAGGACCCCTTTTTAACGTATCTAGCGTCATAATACTGAGAAACCGACGCATGAGCAAGTCATCATTGTTTAGATCAAGCCCCGGCTGGTATCGATCGGCCGGGGCGTCTATGGCAGACAGCGCGCTCGCTGCGGCCTTTGCCTTTCGCGCTTTGCCCTTGCTACGCTTCCTCCAAGGCATTTTCTACACTAGACATTCACTCCGCAAGCCAAATGTGTTTCGGACTGCTCTCAAGGAAGAAAGGGCGGTGATGGGAGGAGGCTGTTGCTGAAATGGTAATTGGCAATTGTTATGAAAAATGAATATTTATCCCCGCTGCCGCCGCCTTCGACGGCGACTCTACTCCCGGTTAGATATGGAATAGTATGAAATCCTACGTAGGTCTAAGGTAATTTTTAGGAGATCGGCTGGCGCGCGCCGGAAAAAAAATGATGGCACACCCAACACAAGGAACTCTTGGAACGTGATATGTGTGTGGAATGCCACCTTCAAGCCACAAACCAAGGAATCACATGTCTAGTGTTGAATAATTATAAAACGAGAGCTTGATGGGAGGAATAGGACAGGATTTGAAAGACCTTGTGATGGTACATGAGCGTCGGATCCTGTTAGTAGGATCCCCTTCCAGTCTTCGCTAATTATATCGTACACAATAATATCATAATATGAGAATAATTTCCAACACTGTCACAGAATATGAGTAGATTGTAGATCATTTAATATGACGGCATTCGTAGTGTACAGAGGCACGCGGATACCTGTCACAGTCACTTGACACTGCATTTAATGTGAAAAATAGTCGAGTTTACTTTCTACACGGCTTTCAATCTCAAGTTATTATATATTTACCAATCAAAGTAATTAGTTTTTGCACACCCGACATGCAAATATGTCTACCATATTCACCTCACACACACCCATCCATCCAACTAAACATCAATAATGCTTTTTATTCACAATTCACTAAAGCAACGATTGAACCAACTTGGATGATGACCGTTTCACCTTCCGCCACCTCTCCTCATCAAGAGTATCCTTGTCATCTTCCTCCTCTTTGTCCTCTATGGTACACTAACACTAATCTCTTTCTTCTGGTGTCTCAATCTAAATTCCTCCTTGCCCTAATGCGATAGCTCTGACCGTTGTAACATAATATGGATTTCGCGAGATTCCCCTATCTTCCCCTTTTTTTGTCCACGCCGTTGGATTCTTGACACGTCCTTAGTTTCATCTTGAGCTTGCGTGCAATGTCCCAACTCAGTGCTGCCTTGAGCGAAATCTGCAACGCTCTATCAATCTCAAAATTCCATTGGCAAGTAGAGTTACACACGGCAAAATAGTCTTGTTTAATTTCAGCAAGATTTGACAGATGTCCGTGACAATCCCTAGTTTATTGCGAATCTTTACACTCATTTCGAGCAATCGCCAAGTTCAATGATTCAATACCTGGTAATCAATTAAGAAAATCCAAACATGGCAGCAACTTGTTTGGACGCATCCGCAGAAACCTCATCCTTTTTGTCCTGATCATAGTCAGCTCTCGCCATCCGCATAGCCTCCTTCCCATTCTTGCCCTGACGACTCAGCACACGATACTTTGCACAAACCAATTTATCAACATGCATGAGATCCTGCTCAAGAATTGGAATGCACCGTCGTTTATGTTGTCGCCAATCCTTTTTTTGACAGATCTGACTGCAATAAAAAGCTTGCTTGCAACGAGTACACCGCTTGAGCTTGGTCCCCAGCGCACATTTGCCGCATACACGGCATGGTTCGACGGGATCACCCAACCGCTCTGCGAAGCCACCAAGCGCCCGATCGACTTTTTTACCAACTTGTTGAATCGTTTCAAAGCCCTCCTTTGGTGGCGCACCCTCCTTACCCTCGGGACGATTGGGAAGACATGCATAAAATACATAATAGAGATCGAAAATTCGAATGAGACCTTTTTCCTCATCCGTAGTACTGGCCTCATCAAAAACGACTACATAATAATTTCGCCAGCATCTCAAAAACGCTCTCCACTGCTCATCACTCCAGTTTTGTCGTTCGGACCAATCACCAATAGCCATCCATGGCACGCCCATATCCGTTATTTGTTTCACTTGGCATCCCACCTTGGCCAGGCGTTTCTCGAAATCAGCCGCGCGAGAATCATCGGCACGGTAGGAGCTTTCGAGTGTTAGCCAAACGCTGCGTCCTAGACGGGCGAATGTTTTGGTGAAGGGAGCTTGTGCCTCGTCCTTGGCAGCGGCAGATGATTCAGCCATTGGTGGGCGTATGGTAGTCGATTATCTAGATGTATCGTCCAGCAAGCAGAGTCGCGATGATGTCCACGTGTTCTTGATGGCATCAACTGGTGGCGGCGATGATTGGGATGGTGGATGGTGGCGTGGTGGGAGTGGGAGGAGGTTTGCTGGCGTTGCTGTTGATCTTTGAGCTTTTGACTTTGATGTTTGTGATGGTAAAAATGGCGCGTCACAATTAGCGAGTACCAACACAATGGAATAGTACCGTGAGTTGAACTTGAGTCTCGCTTGAGAGGACATTTTCTCCGTTACACCGGAATCAGTATAAGAGGCACACCGTCCTCTCCTCCGATGCGAATCGGAAGCGTCACGGAACACGGAACAGCGCAGCCTATGTAGAGATATCGCAGTTCGCGTTCGCTCGCTCGCATCCATGGACATCATCGGCATTTTATGTTTTCAATTTTCAATTCTGATTCATAACGCCATCATTTCATATGTATGCAATAAATTATGGATCATCTCCGAGCCGAACGCCATTGGCATCAATAGCACCCACAGCTAGCTTTCCAAGAGAATAGAAGGAGTCTTCGCTTAGAGTGTAATGGCGTCGTTATCAGTACGAGTAGGCGGCTACTCCTGCATTGTGAATCGCGCCATCATCGGCGGCGGCGGCCGCGGAGTCGCCGCTCGGCTGCGGACGAATAAATCATTTACTACAATGGCAGCGAGGAAACTGTCTGGCGGCGCAGCCCCGCTACTAACGCCATCAACGGCAATGAAGGCGCTGAGAAACAACAATGCATTATCCGTAGTGCAGAGGGCGAAAATACGACCGCGATGTCAATCTTGCGCCACTCGTCTTCAATTCAACGGCTGTTTTAGAACTTCCACCTCGGCAACTGCCCGCCGTCAGTTACAACAACAGCATCAACAGCAAAGGATGCAAATCTCCACCAAGGCCCACCAACAAACAATACGAACCAACACCACAACAATGGGCAGCTACACCGCCAACCCCACCCCCAATCCAATACTCCGCCTGCTCCTCCAATCCCTCCAACACACCTTACTAAAACCACGTTCCCTCCCTCTACCACGCTACATTTCCCCACAGCATTTTTCCTTCACGCTGTCGGAACTATTCGGACATTCCTCCTTCATACTGGTAGCAGCGAGTTACGTCACGCAAGACTTTTTAGAGCTACGTATCATGGCTGTCTGTGGTTCTACGTGCATGTTATTCTTCACGTACTTTCATCCACACGGGAGGGTACTATGGTTGCCTCTCCAATGGAACTTGTTGTTTATCGCAATTAATTCCTATCGTGTTGGGAAAGTGTATTTTGATCGGTACATGGCCGATCAGTTGAGTGAGGAATTGAAGGATTTTCATGAGGAGCATTTGGGTGTAGTGGATAAGGTTGATTATTACAGGTTGATGAAGATTGCGGAGGAGGAGGTGTTTGAGGAGGGGGATTTGGTGTTGCAGCAGGTGAGAGATGAGAGAGGATGCATGTTTTGTATTGTAAAGTATTGTTGATGTTTGTTGCCATGTCGCTTTTGTTTTGTATCACAATACATACTTTCTTTGTTACTTATTGTTCCATTATATTCTCTCTCGCGACAAATAATTGCCATTGTATCAACAAACAAACTCTCAAACAATATAGGGACGTGCCAACCCCTACATACGCATAGTCCTTGAGGGCGAACTCGAGGTCCTACGCGATGGCACACTAACCTACGTCCTCGAAAAAGGAAATTTTGTATCTGAAGGCGGTCTTCACTCCGGTCTCCTATTGAAGGGTGCCATTGAATCATGTGGTACCATTTGCGTTGGTCCAAAATTTGACCCCAACACTGTCGGTGGTGGAGAAAGTAGCAGCAATAACAAACAAACCAATAACACAACAAAGAAGAATCGTGTACGATGTCTAAAGTGGGATCGAGGGGAACTCATGGAGCTACTAGAGAACGATAAAGCATTGCGAGTCTCCCTGAAGGCAGCACTAAGTTGGGACATTGTACGCAAGCTCAAGACGCAACGACACATGCTCACCGAACGACGTGTCAAGAATCCAACAGAATGGACGAAAAAGAGGGAAGATCAGGGTAACTCCCGGTATGCAGCGATATTGCAAAACATGCTACAGCATCCCGAGGAGTTTCAGGACATGTCAGAGGTGTTGACAAAGTATCGTAGGATACATCGCATTGATGATCGGGATCATGCGAGGGCATTGGCCAAGTGTGGGTGGAGCGAAGAGGAATTTAGATTGGGGCATAAGGCGAAGGAGAATAGTGTGGAGGAGGAGGAAGATGAGGAGGATTTTTTTGATGAGGAGAGGTGGCGGAAAGTGAAGCGGTACTCGACCAAGTTGGTTCAATCTTTGCTTCAGTAAATTTTGTAAGCGAGCATTATTGATGTGTATGTTTGGACGAATGAGGTGTGTTTTGGGTAAATATGTAGTCATTTTTGCATGTTGGGTGTGCAAAAAGGTACTCAATTACTTTAGTAAGAAGCCATGTCAAAAGTAAACTCAAGCCTTTTCTCACATGAAATGCAGTGTCAAGTGACCTTTTGGATGAATGTTTGTTTGGGTGGATGTTGACGGTTGCTTTAGTAAATGAAAAAATGAGCCATATTCATATCATTTCACTTGAGTCATATCTCAAACGAAATGTAGAGTATCAGTGTCAAGCAACAGTGGCCAGTATCAACTTGCATCTCTGTACGCCATAAACCCATCTCAACCTGCTCATACTCATATTCTCACTTGGTGTATTGTACTATCATTTAAGCTTCAGACAATTTATTGTCTGAATTGCCTGTCTTTATTGAATTGAATGATTGGGATTTGTTTCTCATATCAGGTGTGCCAAGGTGTGCAATCAGCGAAAACCGCAGCAGGCAATTCGACTGTGTAATCGTCTGTCTCTATTGAATTGAATTATTAGGATTATCTGCTATCACTATAGTCAGTGAAATAGACTGCAGCAAGCGATCCAAGCAGGATCTAACGCTCATGCTGTGCCATCCCAACGTCATTCAGCTCTTCTCCTGCTCCTTTCGTCATTTATGTTCGTTCAACTAGGATGACTCCTTGATTATTGGCTTGTGGCAAGCTTGTATGGATGCGTGTGTCAAACGATGATGTGAAAAGAGGACTTCTGAAGGCACATGTATTGGCCGAGGGCGCTAACTTGCTGCTGATCTCTGCTGATGCGCCGTGAGCTTCAAGATCTTGCTGGTGTTCTGGCATGGATAAAACTCATGCTAGCCACAAGGCCCTAGTGATATGATTTCGCTGGTCATAGGGGCACGACAACTAGATTCGTGAGATGGCGGGTGACCCCTGAGGTGACCCCCCCCTCACTTTTGAGAAATGTTGCTGCTTTCTGGAAACCAAAAACCCTAGCTTACTGATTTCCGGAAACTTGTTATGTACCAAATCTAAGACAGCCTAGATACGAGGGTGCTCGTTACAGAAGTCAGAGTGTACGATGAATCAAAATTTATTGATTACCCTTTATTTGATTATGCAAGCG
>JAZGVS010000330.1:6037-16081 GCA_037356235.1 Bacterosira constricta
ACCGGCACAATTATTGGTGAAAAACGCAAAAATCACACTTTGGGGCGTTATTTCATGGGGTGGTGGTCATTTTGTTTTTTCAAAAAAAAAATAAGCATCACCATATTAGCATGATTGATGAATTTGGTAACTCACAGAAGGGTTCTGAGACAAAAAATAAATTTACAATTTTTGGGAGAGCCACCTATCATTAAGAAGAAGAAGAAGATCAAACACCCAATATTGATCAGTGGAGACAGGATATTCTAATCAATGGTCCATGGGTGTCAAGAATCGTCGTGCTCAGTATTGTAAGTTGCTAGACATTAGCCCCTTCTTGTGGTTAGTTAGTTGGATAGGTCGAATTACCTCTACCCTACCCTGGCTCTGACCCCCTGCTCTACCTTTAAATTTACAAAGTCCCATTAAAGGAGACTTCCCATTATTGGGAGTACACGCGAGAGCTTCCACGTCAGCAGATACATAGACTAAGAGGTGTCTTGATTTTGATCATGTAGGAATAAGTAAGAGTCTTCTGTGTAGAATTCGTTGGTCGGCGGCGCCAACATAGTCAGCACAATTTTTTGCAGAAATATTGCCAAATCCAATTGATCATGAAGATTTCCACCGCCTTCGCCGCCTTGGCCGCCACCATTGCCGTAGCTCCTACCACCGTTGCCTTCTCCCCCGCGCCACGCTCTGTAATCACCACCAGTGCGTCAACTGCTCTCTTCTCCACCGTCGACGACAAAGCTGAAGTGCGCGAGTATTTCAACGGCGAAGGGTTCAACCGTTGGAACAAAATCTACTCTGAATCTGATGAGGTCAATAAAGTTCAATTGGATATCCGAGATGGCCATGGTCAGACAATACAAAAGATATTAAACTGGATTAGTGACGATGGTGACATTAAGGGAAAGACCGTGTGCGATTGTGGATGTGGAGTTGGAAGTTTGGCGATTCCATTGGCACAGATGGGTGAGTTTGTGTTGTACATGAACAACTTGACGAGATAATATGCGCGCGCGATTTACTCTTGCACACTGGCTCAACTGACATATTCTTTGCATTCACCTTTTCCTCTTCTCTGGAATAGGCGCAAAAATTTCAGCCAGCGATATCTCCGATGCCATGTCTAAAGAAGCCGGAGCCCGCGCCAAATCGGTGGGCATTAGGAATGCCAAATTCTATACCTCTGACCTTGAGTCTGTCAAAGGAAAATATAACACTGTCACTTGTGTGGATGTGGCCATCCACTACCCCACAGACAAAATGGCAGAAATGGTTGGACACTTGTGCTCCTTGTCAACTGATCGTGTGATTATATCATTTGCACCCAAGACTTGGTATTATTCTGCATTGAAGAAGGTTGGAGAATTATTCCCTGGACCGTCGAAAACAACACGTGCGTATTTGCATGAGGAGAAAGTGGTACGGGATGCTTTGAAGAAGGCTGGATTTGAGGTTGCGAGGTCGGAGATGACTGGAACTTCATTTTACTTCTCCAGGCTGCTTGAAGCTAAGCGTGTCTAAGTCTTGTCATTGTAGATAGAGACACATGAACGTCTCATTTGGCACAGGGCGATCAATCTTCACTCTCAGTGAGCCCACAATTTACAAATGAGAATCTTTGTGTAGTTCTAAACCTTTTATGACTCCTTATGATAGCATACCACAATTGAGCGAATTCCCACATTTGTTATTTTATCGGTGCAGACCATAAAGGTCGTCTTCCTTGTCTCAAAAAGGGATTCAAAAGCTGGACATGCCGTGGCAGCAAATCTTGAACTCTTCTATTTACGAGGTGAACACCTGGTAGTTTAAGATTGAAAAGAAATGCCTCTTTCACGAACCCAATACCGATCAAGCACTGCCGACAGTAGATATAGTATAAGTATTTACGTCGGGGGAAAAGTGGATGGAGATATCTGTTCTCAATCCTTTTTAGCTCCTGACTATTTTGGTTTGGTATTGGAACAACAACATATGTATGCCTTGTCCTCATGTATCCTGCGACTTTGCCATCATCAAGGGAGAAAGGAGAAAGTGTTCGGAGTTGTGGAACGACGGAGGAAGGCGTTGTACGCCAGTTTCAATGAGGTGAAGGAGGCTATTGCTGTATGGAAAATGGACTGAGGTGGGAATTGTCTATGCTGGCAAATACACAACTCTCCCATTTTAATTGTCTCGTCATTCTATCAAAATGAGAACCCAAACTATATCCAGTATCAATGATGCAGAGCCGCATTCAACTCATTTAGTAGCCGTAGTTACGCATGCATTTGAACAAGAGCAATAGAGACTTGAGCACTGACAAAATAGAGTATCGTATAGTCTGTCTGTGTCACACTAGAATGGCCAGTGTTCTCAAAGTAGGAATTAATTAGTTGACAAAAATAACATATTTTCCATTGTACCATCGTGGATGCATGCTATCATCGCTGCCATGGAAGACGAAGCCAATTCACTGGAAGCAGATGCTGCAGAGGCATATGAACTCGTGGACGCAGATACTGTTGAGGCAACGTTGACTGGTGCCAATCTGAATACTGTGGTAGAGACTATGAGGTCATCAAGCGATAACTTTTCCAGTAAACTCGACAAACTTGACCAACGTGTAGCAAGTGTGGAAAGTGAGATCACAAACGTGAAGAACGACATTAGAGCTATCAAGTCATTACTAGAAAAAGAGAGCAAACTGAAAACACTTGAGAGAGCAGCGCAGTTTACTAAACACAAACAATTTATCTACTACAATTACATTGGTCTTGAAATTTGGTCATCCGTTTTGGCAAAAACAGCAGTTGAAAGTTTTCTGCTTGGTGATGGGTGCATTCTTCCAGACGCAACTCTGGTAAAAGGTGCCAGACTCCAAACTGATCAGAGGGCTTTCAGAGACAAGTTTGTGGAGCAAATTCATTTTTTGATCAAACACACGCCTCGTCTGGTGAAGGGGGTTGATGGAAGATTCATCATCTACTACTAATAGTTTATGGAGAATGATTACTATTGTTCAATCCAGAGTTAAGATAAATCAGTTAAGCATCTGCTGAAAAACAGTACTCAAGTATGTCATTATCCGTTCAAGTTCTTTTCCTTTTTGCAAAATGAACATCGATGCCAGATTTGTTGAGCAGCCAAGATTCCTAGCAGTTAGTGCAGATATCATCTATTCCGCTTGGAAATAATAATGCAACATGAAGTAACGTAAGTTCACCTACAGTAACAGAAACTTTCATGTCTACATCAATTCTTTGTACCCGGAAGGCATTTCGAGGATGTGATAGATTCAAACAGTCATTAATTGATAGCACACATTGGTCTCCCATCTCCCAGAGATACCATACTACACACGTGCTCACTTCTGTTTAATGTATCTGAATTAAAGGGTGTTAGCAGGATAGATAAGTATCCAGTATCGGCTGGCTATTAATTTTCAGCGCATTGTGCGGTATGGCAATCCAGCAGTACCATGCATGAACTACTACATCGTGCCCAGGTATGCTAGGGTTTACCAGTCGGGGTACAAGGCACAAGCAAAATTAGATGCACTATCCTCAACCCTGCATGAATAGCGTAAACAAGGTTTGGACTGTGAGCATGACCCTCAGTTCAGTGAATCCCAATGTAATGACGAATACAGCAATACTTAAAAATATTGTAACCACACTCACTGCTGACCTGTTTGTTTTATAACCCTTCTGTGCTTAAATGAAACACTACCGTAACCCATGGGACTTAATGACATAGTATAAAACTTATAATGATCATATATGGCCAGGCAGCTGATCTCTCCATATAAGCAACGCAAGGGGCTTCGTCCACAGTAAGGCAGCAACCTAGTATACCGCCCAACCAGCCCCGCAGTGGGTGATCTTCCTTGAAGAACTTGATTGTGTCTACCTAAAACTCAATTCAAGTTGTCTTGTATCATCTCGCCAGATGACTACAAAATAGGGACCTAAACGACAGAATTGCTATCCATAAGGTTAACTAAGGCATAGCCTCAATTCTAGCGATAATGCCCCTTCTATGCTTAAATTAAATATACTATCCTAACCCATGGAACTTCATGTCGTAGTATAAAAACTTAGATTGATCATATGGCCAGCCAGCCGATCGCTCCATAAAAGCAACGCAAGGGGTTTCGTCCACAGTCTAGGCAGTAACCTAGTCTACCGCCCAACAAAACCCGCAGAAGGNGGGTTTCGTCCACAGTCTAGGCAGTAACCTAGTCTACCGCCCAACAAAACCCGCAGAAGGTGATCTTCCTCAACTGCCTCCATGATATTTTTTATGGGCTGTGGTGATGGACAGACGAGGTCCCACCATTTTGACCCGATGTTTCGTCGCAACGCCAAAGGCATTCCAGGAGCTTCAATTTATCAGTGAGTTGTAGGAGACTGTTCTCCTGAGCCTGTTGTGCATCCCTCTGAGCTTTGTCGTTGACGAGTTGAATTTCCTTAGACAATGCGAGAATTGCCGTCAAGTCATCCATCGTGATGGGAGGAGCAGCTTTCTTCGCAGCACTCTTCTTCGCAGCACTCTTCTTCTTCTTGGCCCGTGATCGTTGTGCCCTCTCTCGTTGGTTTTTCTTCAGGGCGACCAGCAAAATCGCTCATGGAGGCCGCCCATTGTCAAATAAGGTCAAATAATTGTCAGTATTCACCAAAAAGTGGAGGATTTCACTTTGATGCAATTTGTATGTAGGAATAAATACAAGTTTTGGAGGGAGTTATCCCGCCATTTCAAGAGACCTCCAATTGTCAATCGTCATGTTCCCAACCGCATCACCACCGCACCACGCACCACACACCTCCTCCACACACCCAAACGACCTCAGCTCCATCGTAATAGATCATAATCATAAGATCTGAGAGTTGAGAGTTAAGAGTGAGAGGCCGCAAACCAAGCATAGTGTGTTTATTTATGACAATCTTTCCCACCTTTCGCAAATTCCTGCTAGTCCGATACTGTTGCTATCTTGCCTTGCCATCATCAACGTCAGCGTCATCTTTGTCATTGTCAACTCGCCGAGCGCCACATCATCTTTTCCCAGCATTTCGGACAACAAGATCGGCCTCTTTTGACGCATATCGAGGCCAACTTGCTTTTCAACTTGCACCATCATCGCTTCCGTCGTCCAGCCTACAAAGCCTGCACTGTGCCTCTCATCGCAACTTGTGCACGAGTATCCATCCATCACGCCATCTCTACAAGAAAGCCTCTACGTCACAACCAACCTTCCAAATAATGTCCAGACGATCCAGTCGAGCATCTTCCGTCGCCGCTGCCGCCAAAATCAGCGGTGCCGCCGATGATGACATTGCTGATGTTCCTTCGGAAAATGAATCTTTGCCCTCGAAAAGTGACGTCTTGAAAGGAGCTGAAAAGCCCAAAGCTGGCGATGACACAAAAAAGACTGCAAAAAAGAAGACGTCTCCCAAAAAAAAGGCTGCAACGAAAAAAGGAAAATCCAAAGATACATCAGACGATGAAGGTGATTCAAAACCCAAAGCAAAGAAAAAGGCCGCTCCCAAAAAGCGAAAGAGCAAAAGTGCAGCAACGTCCGATGATGAAAGTTCGGAGTCTCCCCAAAAGAAGGTATCCCCAAAGAAGAAGGCTGCAACAAAAAAAGGAAAATCCAAAGATACATTGAACGATGAAGATGATTCAAACCCCAAAGCAAAGGCAAAGGCCGCTCCCAAAAAGCGAAAGAGCAAGAGTGTATCCACGTCCGATGATTCCCCAAAGAAAAAGAAAGCCGCCGATCACCAACGTTGGACAGAACGCACACCTCTCACACGCCATTGGGATTCAGAAGAGGCCATGGCATCTACTGGAAGTTATGTGAGTGAAAGATACATACAATGCTATATTTTGATATTCTTACCTTCACTCGGTAGCATCGGAAAGTCCAATGCATCATTATTCGAAAAGGAAGTCGAATTCTTCCACGAGGCCTCTTGAATCGCATTCTCGACCAATCGCACCATGGACATTTCCCCCTTTTTGTTTCCAATCCCATGACCCGCTGGTATTGCCTCATTTTTGTTGGTGGGAGGCTGCAACAACAATGATCGCTCGTCAGGATCATGGTCGTGCTGCGTCTCTTTTTCCAAATCCAGACTTGCATCTTCCTCGTGATTCAATGGAACATCTTGCAATAGCTGCCCTCCCCATATCATTTTACGCACCCTTACTGAATTAGTATTGACACTCTGTGTAGCGCCTTTATTTTTTGTAGGAGGCAGTGGTGGCTTTTGGATGCTCATGTTTTCATTGGTATCAACAGTAACAGGAGCTTGTTCCAGCAATGATTTGTCATTTTGACCATGTTGCTGCTCGGTGGCACTATTGCTTTCCAACAAGGGGTGCACTCCATCACTCACAACCTGCTTTCTTTGCTTTTGCCATAACCAAAACCAAAGACCTTCACTGTCATTTCTTGGAACGTTGCTGGTCTAAGAGCTTTTGTCAAAAAGCAACCCGATGCCTTGATGAATCTGGCAAAGAAGTATCAAGCTGATGTGATTTGTTTGCAGGAGACTAAACTACAGGAGGGGCATATTGATGATAAGAAATGGAAACTTAGGGAACACTTTGAAGAGAAGTTGGAGGGGTATGACAGTCATTGGAGCTATTCGTTGGAGAAGAAAGGTTATTCTGGTACTGCAATGTTTATCAAGAAGAGAGAAGGTGGAGAAAAGGTTGAGGATGGTAAAACGGATGATTCGTCAAAGAAGGGGAAGAAGCAAGCAACTTTGGGTGCCTTTTTTGGATCTTCCAAGACAGGCGAGACGTCAGCCAAAGAGGAGGCTGCTAAATTGACAGGAGACGTTCCTCTTTCCCATCTGCAGCCTCTTAAAATTGAAACCGAACTCAGCCTACCAGCCCATGACGGTGAGGGGCGAGCTATCACCGCCGAGTTCCCACTATTCTACCTGACCAATCTCTACGTTCCCAACTCTGGACAAAAGCTTGACCGACTCGGCTACCGCACGGAACAATGGGATGCAGACCTCTTGACGAAAATGCAACAACTAGAAAAGGAGGGAAATAAGCCTGTCATATGGCTCGGCGACCTTAATGTAGCACACAATGAGAAGGATACATGGAATGAAGGAGCTAAACATTTAGCCAAAAGTGCAGGCACCACAGCGGAAGAGCGTGCCTCCTTTGAGAGACAACTTGGTGCGGGCTACATCGATGCCTTTCGGCATTTGCATCCAGAGGGAAGGGGCCATTATAGTTACTGGTCTCAGAGGGCAGGAAATAGGGAGCCGAATAAAGGATTGAGGCTGGATTATTTTATTTGTAGTAAGGAAATGATGGAAGATGGAGATGGGAAGAAAGCACTCGTAAGGGATAGTTATATCCTCCAAGACGAACTTGGAAGTGACCACTGTCCTATTGTATTGGTAAGTGCAATTTGTTTAATTGCAGTTTGTTGATGTTTTTCTTGTCTAGCTCTAACTATGAATGTATTTGATGCTGCAATCCATCCTTCTTATTTAAAAGGAAATTGAAATCAAGAAATAGTTATGGCAAGTTTGTTCATGGGAAAAGATAGCTCAGCAGAAAAGTAAAAATAATCACGAAGTTTCATATTGCAACTTTGGATCTGGCGCAACTTTGCAAAGGAAGACTGAAGCAATGATGGATAGACTTGTCACGGAAAGATGGATAGTGAAGATGACAATGCAAATAACAGTGGTGATAATTGCATTAGGTAACTTAGGACGGAAACAAGGAAGTTCATTAATGACATGCTGAGCATAAAAGGAATCGTCCCAGGTGCTCTTTGGCTCTACGATACTAATAATGTGTTGACAATGTACAATACAGTAATATTGAATAGAACTTCATTAGGGATAGGGTTGCAAATATTATATAGAGTAGAGTTGTCCCATGTTTGTACTGCGCAAAATCCTCCGTCCAACCTGATTTGTTCAAACCATACATTATTGCTTTATTACCTACGAGTATTTGAATTAAAGTGTGACACCATGGAATTTATCTCTCCCACAAACACCGACATAAAGAACACAACCAGAAAAATATTCGTCTTGTGCTGACGCCAAAACATAATAATAAAACTGAAATCATAGTCGAGTGCCAACATGTGACCGGTGGAGCAGCAAGCTGCAGACCCAGATTTAACTCACCATATAACATGTCCTTTATGTTTCTAGGACAGTAGTTGCCAATTTAGACACAAAGAATGACACGTATCATCATTCTTGATACTTCGTTTACATTTTTTGGGATTTGGTGGCGATGTTGATAGCAGCACGCCGTTGTTTTGATGCGCTGGTACGTTCGAAAGCTGTAGAGCCCTGATTTCCTCCATTCTTCCTGTGGCAATTATTCCCTAGTTATAAAATTAAGATTGATCATGGTTCTGGCAGTATTTCTTGGTTGGGGCTCCCCATTGAAGGAGGGGTATTTCAGACACCATGGTCCCCTAACTTTCCACGTGTTGGCTACACATATATATGGAAAGTGTTACCTGCAAGACTTAGTGGTACCTCTTGAGCAGATCCTGGATTAAGATGAGATGAATTGCTGTGTGATACAACAATAACTAAACCCAGCTAGTTTTTGTCTGGTATCTTCCTGGGTGATTTATAAAAATTGTTGAAGTCAGGTCTGTTTCATTGTGAAGGAAGGATTTATATCAATTCTTCTTCTTTGTAGTACACAGTGCATTATTTGGCACAAGTAGACCGGGATGAATGATCTCTTGTTGTGGTGCGGAAAAGTCAGCAGAGAATGAATTGTGCATGGAAGCATTCATCTTCTGTCTCTCTATATTGGCTATTTATCTGGTCCTTCCTTAGAACACTGGACAGCACCATCAGACAGATTCCTTGTAAAAGGATTGATCTCTCCTGAAAGTGGAACAGGGCCCCTCGCCTGGTTGACAAAGAACATGAAGAGATTGTTGAGGGAAATGTTCTAAGTGTCGTATGGTTTGGTAATGATTTTTTAAGTTTAAATCCCTACACAAACACAAACCAGGACACCCAAAATACTAAAGATGAAGAGGACTGGTCCACTCCTCGTGAAGGCTGATCTTCTCAATCCCATCCTTGGAAAGGTATCTCAGCTGAGAAATGATACCCAGTTGCCAGGAGGAGTCTCTCTTCAAGTAAAATACAACACCACTAGATCCAGCGCATCAGGTTAATCATACAAAAACTGCGGAGGAAGGTCATAACTCCAACAGGTGAGAGCCAAACTCTATGACTTGTGTGCACCTTGCGAAGGACATTGTTATCCGTCACGAGCCAAAAGTCCCTCCCTCCAACAACATGAGTTCTAATGAAATGCTTGGGGACATCCTTGTCAAAATCTAATAGGATTCTGAATTCGTTGCACTCGGAGTCCAATAAATCAACACCCTGGTTGGTGGCATGGCTAGGTGTAATTTTGGACTTCAGTTCATCTTGGCCAAGATCATCATCCATGATGCAATTATCGTCCAAGGGACTTTGCAGGAGAAACTTGATGTCTTCCGCCTCATTATTCGGACAAGAAGTTGCAATGTCCAGCTTGTGCTGACTGCCGTTCAACAGTTTAGGACCTCCCAAATCACCCACGACTCTCAACTGTCGCCCCTCCTCTAGCGATGATATCCTTAAAACTGACCACCTGTATCTTTGGTATCCCAACCATAATAATGGGCAGTGTCCGACTCCCAGTCAGACATTGCCATGCTACTGCAGTGCAAAACTGGATCCTGTGAAAAACTGGATCCTGGAAAACGTATAAATACTATACCTACATAGGTGGTACCCCTGTACTTTTAATCTAAATCCCACAGGAACATGCTTTTTTGACAAGAAAATCATGATCGATACTTTTGTACCAGTTTATCATACATAGAAATTGTGGACTATCGCCAAAAAGGCCACGGGAATATGTTTTTAAAATCCCATGTGTTCATGTAGGAATAGTATGAATTTCTACATGAAAACAGTAGTATGCTGTCATATATAGATGTTAGCATCTGCTGATATTCTTTATAGCTCGTAATATTTTGTAAACAAGTCTTTCACA
>JAZGVS010000331.1:0-16001 GCA_037356235.1 Bacterosira constricta
ACACCGCCGCCGCGGCCGTTAGCACAAACCCACACCGCGTCTCGCATCGACGTTACCCGGCTCGTGATACAAGTACTAAGGCGTGGTCGTCGTCGTCCTCGTCGTCTCGGTATTGTTCGTCTTGTCTATTGACCCTTTTCGTTGTTCCCAAAACCAAACCAAAATTCAAGAGAGACAGACGCGACTCGGTGATCTTTGGCTGTTACGATACTCCTTGCAGCTCCTTGCTTTGGCCATGCGGAATGCCAAATGCCAAGGCCATGGTACTTTATTTGGCCAACAGCAAAAGCAAAACAATACTCAAACCAATTGGCAATCAGATAATCAGACACCCATTCATTATGAACTTTACTATCACCAAGTTGCATAGGTGCGCATGCTCTGAATCAAGACGAGCTGTTTGCCTCCCTCCGTGGATCTGTCTGATAATCTTTGACAGAAAAGGATCTTTGTCGCCGTGACGCCAATGCCACAATCATTCGATGGGCTCTCCCATCCGAGGGAGCAAGATAGCGACAGATAATGCAAGAGAATAAACATGAATAATCTGGCTGCTGGATCTGAATGGGGGATGGGCATGAGGATGGAGATGGAGGGGAAATTGGATACCGCGGGATCAGGATGGATTTGGGAAGCATGCAGCGCTGCCGCTGGAATGGATGGTCGACTGGGCAGCCGACGGCGAAGCAGGAGCCGAGAAAGGAAGCAATGCCGATTCGTTGTGCATTGGCACAGTATCCTCTATTGGCGGGACTTGCGATTCCAAAGCCTCTCCAGAAAATCATCGAACGGCGCAAGGCCCTACCCAAACGCGGATGAATAATCCACGGGCGCATAGTAACACGTAGGAGATAAGCCAGGAGCGCGTGATGTGGGGGAGGAACGAGAGGCGTGTAATTCAGAGGCAGCCAGTCGCGCGAGCAGCGGCAGCGAGGCATCGGTCGCCACCGCCTTGGCAGGACTCGGGACGCACAATATTCTTTAGATATCCTTGGATTTGGATAATGTGCTCGTTCCCATCTTACTTTCACACATGAAAAGAAACAGCTATTTCCGTCCATTCAACTCTCAGAAGGATAGAATTCATCATCTATAATTTTTAGGTACACATCCAGCTTCACTTTCTCAACAGATTCCCCAGGACGGACGCAGGAGCGTCATTGCTGCCACTGTCTGAGATCCACCATGCTTTTTTGGCACGTTTTATGGTTTCCCGTGACCTATGATTGAGTTGATCAGTTAGCTACGCCTACAGATACAACCATTTGGTTTTGATTTCATGTTTTATATAAACTTCCTATGCAATACTTCAACCACACACATCTTTAGCTAATTTGTGTTGTGGATACTATACCATACGTCCTTCTTCACCTGCCCCTACTCCTCAACGGAAACGGAACTTCACATATGGCACTTCAACTTCCTCACCAGTATCCAAGTCGTCAGCAATAATCTCGAACACAATGAAGAGCTGATTGGGTGGGAGTTCCTTCTTCGTGACAGCCGCAACTCCTGACGGGCATTTTCATACACTCCGCCAGCTTCTTCTTGTTTGCAAAGAAAGAGAAGAGGATCGAGACACCATGGCTGATCATGGAAACATCGAGGTTGTGCTCCTTCTCAAAATACTGAATGAACTCTTGAAGAGTGATATCACCCCATGTTCATATCCAGGAAGTCCCAAGCAGTCCAATTCCATTCTTTACCCTTGACCACTGCTTTCGTTTTTGCAGGTGGAGTGGGTTCACTAAGCGTCATGAATGGAATCGCCAAGTTGACAAAGCCATTTTTGTACACGTCAAGCTTCAACTCCTTTTGTGCAGTACGAATAATCTTGTACAACTCGAGGCAGATGAGACCAGTCACCAATGCAGTGGTGGTAGCAATGGCGGGGATAATCCTTCCAGCAATCGCCCTCGAGCGGTGGGTATCCTCTGTAGGGATGGAGTAGTTGAGCGCTCGGAGGTTGGAACACGCCGTCACAAATAACATGTGGTCATCCATATCTTTGTCAAACTCAATGGGGTTGAGTTTGAACCCAGCCAGCTCTCCTGGTTTGGGCAGGCTTCCAAGTATCTGTTCTACGTCGTCTTCTGTTCCAACCGCTGAAGCAGCCGCGGATTCCTTCGCCTCTGCCTCAGTGGAAGCAATCTTCACACCCTCATGGGGAGCAAAATCAGGCACAATGACATTCTGTAGAACCTCCACAAAGTATTCCTCGTCAGTCCGTCCCTTGATGCCAAACATATGCGCACGTAGATTGGCAGCAGCAACGATGAAATCAAAATGATTTCTCATCTGCGCATCATCGCAACTTTCATTGAGATCAAACACCATTGGCTTGGGGCAGCGCTTGCTACCCGACCAGAACTGGGTCCCGCTGGCAGTGAGCTGATCCTCAGGAAAGTTGTGTAGGAGCTGCCGAATCGAATTGTTGAAGAGCTTTTCAAACTTCAACCGTGCCCAAACAACGCAATCCTCAAAGCTCATGGGTCGTTCATCAACCAACGTCTTGCGGATGGCCATGGCAGTCTCCATCTTGGAATGCTGCCCCGCTAGCGACGCGGCATAGTCTGGGTTGCTCAAGTACGAATTGACATCCTCGCCGCTCTGCTTGAACTCTCCCTCAAAGTAATCCCGTGCCCATTGCAATGTATGTTGGATTTGATTGGGGAAGTTCTTGAGGGTACAGACGGGGATACTCTTTTCCGGAGGGTCGCGAGTGGCACCATAGTTTTCTGTAACATTTGGAATGACCACCTGTGTGTTGCCCTTTGTCCCGAGTGTTCCACTCTCAAGCATGGGAAGTTGGTAGAACAAACAGCGCTGATCAACATACAACCGGGCTTCCACGTTGTCCAGGGCGGTACACACCCCATCCAGTTTATCATAGAAATCATCCCCAAAAAGATGCTCAGTATCGCCTCCCACCTTCTCCTGATACGAGACAATGTTCATATTGGAATTCATCTCCTGTGCAGCCTTTGCCGCCGTGGTAGACTTAAATTCATTGATATCCTTATTCCTGAATAAGAATTGCCGGCGGAGATTGGACTTTTCAATCCTATCCATGTCAGTGATATGAATCTTGCCCTTTTCACCACATGCCACACCCATGAGGGCCCAATTCTTTAACATCTCACAACCAATTGCGCCAGCGCCAACGAGGAAGTAGTTGAGATCCAATAGCTTTTTCTGCGCCTCCTTTCCAAAGACGGCAATGGTGCTATCGTACCGAGACGTGCCAGAGGGAGTCACATCTGCCAACGGCGCCTCCGGAAGGCATTCATCTGCGTCAAAGTAGAAGAAGCCATTGATGGGTGTGAACTTGCCACTGCATGCCTTGAGAACCTCCTGACCGACAATGCCACCCAACGTGGCACACATGGGAGAGAGGATGGAGCGCGAGCCCGAAGCCAAGTGAAGGACGATACGCTGGGCCGCAGCGGGGTTGGACTCCAAAATCTTTTCAGAATCCAACGATTTGGCCAACTCCCAAACTTCATTGACAGCTGCCGTGTCCCCCGGTTGGGGATATTCCATGTCATGTGCCTCCGCATACGAAGCCAATGCACGGTATGCCAAATGAAGTAAGGGCGGGCGATCGAATTTGGCAAAGTCACTCATCATGAGCTCTCCGTGATCGGCCAACGCCTCCTTATACGGTTTGAACGACATGGTCGTTGGAGTCTTGACCTGCGTGATATATCCCTGCATGGCGGGTTCCGAACACGCCGAGGCATCCACACCTGGAAGCTCAAACGTGAATGGCCCCGTGACCTTGACCTCGTACGTGGCTTTGCTATCCGATACTAGGCCATCCAACCCCTTGACTTTTGAGAATGTCACATGATCCCCCGTCTCTAATCCATGCCGCCCCTGATCTTCCAACACCTTGACCACTGCGGGATTACTTGTCAGTATGTTCTCCACCTGGGAGGTGGCCGGATTTTCCCCGTCTTTATCGCTGATAACAAAAGAATCACCAAAGTCGCAAAAGATGGTACTAAACACTCCCGTGGAGAGAGCATAGATGAAACAGGTCTTACTCTTGGAGGCGCGGCACCTATCGTTCATGGCGGACAACAAAGACGTAGACAGCGGGACGGTAATAACCACCACGGACGCTCCATTCACAAGCTTCAACAACCCCGCCTCATCTTGCAACGAAGACACATTCGACGCAACGTCCACCTTGACATACTCATTCAGCTCAGCGAGCTGATCGCGGCACAATTCCGCCCGTCCCTTACTACCACCATCACTGCCCTCATCGCACTTGTTCAAGTCCCCCTCGCTCAAATAAAAGTTGCCGCCCAGATCAAAGCTATTGGGTACCTCTGGATCGCACAATGTGACGCTGCTGATGCCTGCCAGTATAATATTCTTGGCGACTTCGACACCGAGGCCGGAGGCGCCGATGAGGACGGCACGACTGACCATCATGCGGCGTTGGGCTTCGTGGCCCATTACATAGAGTTGGCGGGAGTAGAGCTTTTCGTCCACCACCGTGGTGGAGGGGGGCGGTTCGGAGCTGCTGGTTTCGGAAGCCATGGTTGATGATGTGAATGTGTATTGTGTCAGTTGCACTATTGTAAATTGGCGGCGGCGGCTGTCATTGTCCGAGATCTGAGATCGCGTTCTGTTGTGGATTTCGGATCAGAGAAGATCCGTGACGATTCATTAGCCACGTGATATCATTTTAGTTAAATGTCTTGTGATAGAAAGGACAACAAAATATCACGACGTGACGGATCTTTGTATTCGTGAAGTGGATCTTTGACATCTTCTTCTCGATTTCGATTGGCTCGGCCGTGCCACTGCGCACACTTCATTAATTTTTCATCATGCTCCACAAACCACAAAGCATCACCCACAAACCACCACCGTCCATCATAATCGCCTAAACACGCCTAAACCAATACGCTCCCTCCTTTCCATTCACCATGTCCAACACAGGGGTCAAAACCGACGAGAAGAAGCAACACTTCGACGACATCTATGTTGAATCCACACCAGTGCCATACAAAACTCGCATCCTCGACGCACTCGACTATGTCAGCGACGACTTCAACCGACAAATGTTCGACGCCCACATCCTCCCCTGGGTCATGCACATGACAGCCCACGGGCAGGATATCAGCAGATCGGCAAGAGCAGCGGGACACCACGCCGGGAGTGCCCACAAACTTAACTTTGTCGACCTGTGCAGTTGTTTTGGTAACACCACCATGGCCACAATTTACGGCATGAGCTATAATGCCATACGCGAGAATTGGTCGGATGAGACCAAGTGTCAAACGATCCAGGCTTCTCGTCGAATTCCCGTGAATGTTACGGGGATTGATATCTCCCAACCGGCATTGGATTATGGCAAGAGTGCGGGGTTGTATGATGATACTATTTGTACGAACTTGAACGAGCGTGCAACATCCGAGTTTGAGCAGGTGAAGCAGGTCATGGGAGAGGCAGACATTCTCCTATCGACGGCTGCACTGGTATACTTGGATTTAGAAACGATTGAAGTCATCATTGAAGCATTTGCGAAAGGTGGCGAGGAAGTGAAGAATGAGGGCTATATTCTTGTCAACTTTCTCAATCCATTTGCGTTGGAAAAGGCGGATGATACCAAGAAGATTCTTCTGAAACATTTGGACTTTGTTGGGAGCAGGGCCACGCGTCATAGGAGGATGAGTGAGCTGGAGCAGAGGAATTACCCTGGGGAGGAGTGGAGTTTGTTGGAGTTGTGGGTGTTGAAGCGTCGTGTTTAATACTTGTTTGTCAGAAAGAGAGTCTGTGGCATATTGTGCCGGAGTGCATTCGATGGTTATCTGTTGTGATTTAAAGAAGATTTTAACAGGTCGACATCTGCATCACCTCCATTGCGGCGATGTACTTCATTCAAGTAGTATCTTGTGAATAAAAAAGTGAATTATTGGAGATATGGCTAGAAGATGAGTATTGCAAGGCCTCAAAACATGTTAGAAAAGTAGTTTCAACTGATCAGCTATTTCAACTTTCTATTGAGATACCTCTATTCTGCGCTATCCACCCCGTGCCAAATTCGTATCAACCCTCTGTGTTTCAATGTGGAATTCATGTCGCATTTGTATTTTATACTTTCCATCGCCATGACACATCTGTTTGCGTCAACAGTCAACCGTCTGATAACTATTCCCTCGGTCACTTTCACTGACATTGCTCACCCAAGACGGACCTGAAGATGCTGTTGCTGTGTTATTAGACCCATCTTCAATTGAATAAGCCCTTTCCTGTGCATACTCAGGGAAAGTATGCACAACGTACAGAGTGTATGCGGACAGGGTAAAAACGACCAATATGGTAGGAGAGAAAACTGTGCATTGAATGATGAGGAACAATGTGGAGACGAGGACATTGCTTGCACTCGTAGTATCACTTCCAGAATCTGTAATATTGGTAGATGGGATCGCTATTTCATCAGAGGAAGGTTCACCACCACCACGACCACTGATCGAAACTCCATTGTGATAGGAGAAGTAATTAACCAACCCAATAGATCCTCCCATGATCATCAAGGCCAAGACCCTACCTCTCGCCACATCCAAATCGATACATTGGAAATTTCCCACAGAAAATCCTCTCAGGAGCCGTAACACCTTTTCACCTAAAACAGGGATACGTGCCTCGACCAAAAACAGGCACAATGCTAATAAACCCACAGTCACTTCCAAAATCAATTTCATCGGAGACGAAATAAGCAGCGTTAGCCGAATGGGGTTCAAAAATTTGGGAAGAGTGTGAAAAAATAGTATGGAGAGGCACGCGCCGCAGTTTAAGAATCGAAGCTTGGCGACTAGTTCGGATGTGGTCGTGCCCTCTCCGCGGGCGGAGTTTGACGTTCCGACATTGATATTAATGTCGGGCAATAGGCTTCTCGTGGCGTCAGCATACGACTCTTCGACAGCTCGGCCGGGATTTGACTGGTAGGACGACATGGCTTCGGATGGATGTTTATTTTTCTGCAAAGGAATGAGGGAGGTTGTTGGCAGGTGTTATTGGCGCACAGAATCAAATGAAATGAAAGAATTCTAGCAATAGGACGGATTGATCTGGTCATGCAATCGCAGATCGCAGAGAGTTGCAGTCTTCTCCTTCTCCTTTTCTTTTTCTTTTGATCGGTTTTTGGCGGGAGACAGAGAGAGAAAAGATCCAACGTCGCTAAACTTTCTGTCGACATTCATAGATGGGTGGCGTGGGAATGAATAACACGATCGCCATAAATATGAAAATCTTATTGGATGCGAAGACTGATGTTTTTCCAAATCAAAGGATCCAACGTCCAACATGAACATCAACATCAATGTCAACGATGACAACGGCAACAACGGCAACGCTATCGCACCATTTTAGCAAGTCCGAGTAAGGAAGAAGGACAACAGCAGCGATTGCGATTGCTATTGCTATTGTATAATCGTTTCGCACTGAACGCCAAGGTAGGTCTGAGGAATAACGGCGGCAACAAGAGAACTTCACATACGAAGCGAATCAGGGCCGCGCATGGTGAATGGTACATGTGGAGGTACAAATGCAGGCATCTCATCTTTGCTTCGCGCAACCTCAATTTGCCTAAATCCCTTTATTTCTCTCGCTTTTTCTCTTCAGGTTGGGCCCAGGGTGGTAAAAATCATCTTAAACATATGAATACGGAGAATAATAAACTTCACCATAATTGTCACCCAGCAGATAAATCATCACCAACGCGTCCGCACAGTAGCAGCAGTAATAGAAATATCAGCCCTAATCAAAAGTGTTGTTTTAGGAAGATGGCAAGTTCATCATCATCAAGAATAATACAATGGGCCAAGCATCATTTTATATCCAGCACCTCCATGGGGTTATTGATTTTGGTGTTTACATCCTATCTTGGTTGTATAGCAACAAACAACAACAGCAGCAACAATATCAATGATGGAGCAGCATTATTTAACAACGAGTTCGGTCACGAGCTAGGCGATGCAATGCAAGGAAAAGAGGGAGAAACAATATTCTCCTCTACATTGTCATTATTTGGGACAACAATGAAACAAAGCCCATCGTTATCAAATTTGAATGCCGTCGAGGTTGAGGCGAGTACATTATCAACAGCAAAAGAAAGAATAGAAGAAGGAAGAGAATCACAATCAGCAATAACAGCAACATCATCAGAACCAATTGCAAGAAATCTATCCAAACACCACAAACACAAACATAAACGAGAAGAAGCTCCCATAGACTACACAATCCACTCATGTGACGCCCTTCCCAAACTAAGAATCAAATACCCCACTCGATTCGATCAATGCGAATTCGCAAAAAAATGCAACGAAGGCGATGGAATCCTCTTCCCATCATTATTCTGCAACAATAAGGAGGATGGCAACGGTAACCATTACTCATCACTACGTCCAGGACAGCTATTCCTATTACTATTCCTCTCGCTATCCCTCCTCCTACTCTTTCGTCTGCTAAACTCCACAACTGACGAATTCTTCTCTCCCGGTCTTGAACTTTTTTCGCTCCATCTTGGCTTACCTCCACGATTTGCTGGTGTGACTTTGCTGGCATTGGGGAACGGTGCACCGGACGTGGCAGCGACAATGAATGCCATATTGGGGGATGAACGGCGAGGATATGAGATGGCGTTGGGGGAGTTGACCGGGACTTGTATGTTTGTTACAAGTGTTATTTTGGGGGTGATTGTGTTTACTCTGAGTGTCGAAGGGAATGATGACGAGGATGAGAACAATCGTGCTGCCGACAATGAAAAGAATAAAAATGCCAACGAGCGAACAAGAAGAAGGCCAAAACCAATACCAGCATCACCAGGAGGAGTGCCATGCCAAGGGCCATTATTGCGAGACATTGCCGTGCTCATACTAGTATGCATCGTTAGCATGTCCTATTTGCAGCGTGGCGTGATTGATCGTGGATTTGTTTATACGATGCTGGGCATGTATGGAGCCTATGTTCTATTGGTATTGGGAGCTGACGCCTATCACATATTTTATCATAAGCCATTGGTGCTGATGAATGATAGGAGAGATGAAAAGAGTAGCGATTGTTTCAGCTTTGACAGTAGCAGTGATGGAGTAGACGAGACAAACAAAACGAAAAGAAAAAGGCTTTCTATTTCTGCCGCCAGGGACGCAGAGAACGGTAATTGTGGTGATAATACGAGGTCATTGTCTCTCAGCATTCATGATGAACAAACACCCTTGGTATCATCCCCAGCCTGCTCAACATCCTATGGTCGAAGTGATAGTGCTCCTCAGCAGCACCGTCATCGCAGCCCGTGTAATCAGCATCATCGCCATCACACTACGCATCAGTTATATCATCACGATTCCCTACCCACACATAGTCATTCACTTGGCACTACAGTCATTGAGGCAATGAGCAACTACAGCTGCGAGGAAGAGCAACATTCACAGGATGGAGACATGCAATGTGATATTGTGCAGAATGTTGCATCATTATCACCAACTGACATTTCACCAACGGCAGCAGCAACACGATCAGCAGATGGTATATTCACAAAATCAAAAAAAGAAAAAGGACCAACTGTATCAGGAAACGGTAGAAGTTCAAGTCATGGGGGATGGGCACCCCTCCAAGACGATGGTACCGAACCCCTCGTCATCTTCCATCCCCATCATGCCGTGCATCCACATCACGGTTCGGGCGGGCTGTTGTTCCTACGGAGCAAATCTACAGATAGGGGTTCACCGGCAAACTGTCCTGATGGTAGACGGCAATATTCGTGGTGTCAGGGTGATGATACTATGGCAAGGACAATGTCAGATGATTCAAATCAGGTCAATGATGCCACAATTATTGGGAGATTAAAGCAGTCCACTTCATGTGACTCCTCGTCGGCGTTATCATCTGCTGCCGAGGCTACTGATCGAGGAAGTGGCGTGGGATTATCCTCATCAACGGCAGTAGCAGCAGAAGTGCAGCAGCATCATATTCCAACGACATCAATGCAAATAACATCCAATGACACAACAAAATCTCAAAATAACAAAGACAAAAATGAAAACGGTTTGTTTGACCTTCGTCACAATGATAACAGGCCTACCAGCTGGAAGGAGGCATGGTCCAGCAATATCCAAGAATTGAAAGATCACTGGCGCGATTTCTTTACAGATATATATCACAATAAGGAGAATAGTGTATTGGATGTCATTTTGCTTACAGTGGAGTTGCCCTTTACGATTATGCGAAAGGTGTGTATGTGGTGTGTGATTGTGTATTTAGGAAAACTTTTCATTGGGTGCTTCTCTGGCCTTTTTCATTGCCATTTCTCTCAGCATTTGGTTTTTCTTCCTCTCTATGCATTATAAATATCATCAACTCTGTTATAGTTGACCAATCCAGTTCCATGCGATGGCTACTACTGTCGACCACTCGTCGCAGTATCCCTCGCCGTATCTCCACTTTGGCTCAGATACTATTTCTCGGATCAATTTGGTATCGATTTATTCTCATCCTATGTTGGATATGTGATATTAAGTGTGACATTGACAACGGGCTTATTTGTGATACGGTATGCTCCCGGAGGCGATGGGCCTATGGATTTTTACATGGTGGTGAGTAGTTGCATTGAAATGTTTTTGGTGCCCTCTGCTTGCGTGGTGGGCAGGTGTTTACTCATCCAATTTCCTTCTATCCATTACTATTTCGCCTCCTTCTTCAAGGTGCCACTCACACTCTATGGATTTGCAATTGCCGCCACATGGCTGGACTCCATTGCTGACAAACTCGTCGAGCTCTTGGAGTTGTTTGGCATCCTCCTTCGGATCCCAGCAACTGTACTGGGCCTCACAGTCCTGGCCTTTGGAAATTCACTCCAAGACCTTGTTGCCAATGTCACCTTATCCAAAAAAGGGTTGTCAACGATGGCGACCACAGCGTGCTTTGCTGGGCCAATATTCAACCTGTGCGTTGGACTTGGCGTTGGGTTTTGGGCATTAATGAAAAGCACAGGCAAGGATGAAATTCATGTTGAGTTGCCGAGAAATATCGCCACTGGGTTTTGGTTTACTATTGCCAACTGTGCAATGATTGTGTTTTCAGGTCTGGTGGTTGGGAACGGTGTGATCGGACGGGGTTATGGCTATTTGGCATGTGGGCTGTACACTGTGTATGTTTTAACTTCTCTCTATGTCTAGAGTCAAAGTTTTTGATTCTTTCTCTGTTCTATTTGTATCATAATGTGAGCCCATGATGTAGTATTATTGTAATAATAATAATCATAGCTACGACTTTAACATCTAGACTATTAGATGCCTATACTTGCTACACAGACAAAGTGTCGCAATGCGCATTAAATGATACGATGTTAGCAAGCTATACCCATCATTATATCATTGGCAAGAGAAATTCCTTGTGGCCGTTCATTTTCTTTCTATTGCTCAGCTGCCAACCTCAAATATTTCCAAACCTCATCTCTCCCCAACCGAGTCTCTGCAGATGTCAATACAATTGGAGCGTATCCAACTCGATTCGCCTTCATTGTTTCTATCAACTTTTCTCGAACTGATTCAGACACCTTACCTGGATTCTTCTGTGAAGACGCATTTTTGACATTTTTATCGCCTTTACAGAATGTGGGATGGAGACGAGGAATATTAGACATGGTGGCATTCACACAAAAAAGTGATTGTTACTATTTCCACACTCCCCCATATCTATCTGAGCGCACAATATCGAATTTATTCTCTTCACTCACCCTTGGTTAAGACAATGATATATTTGGCATTATTTCGCTGTTCCTCACTCCCAATAATCTTGCCAACCTTCTGCATAATCTTAACATCCTCGTCGGTGGGACCATGCCTTGCATCAATGAGGTGGAATATCACTCGCAGAGCTGGCAGTACATAATAAATATTGGGGCAATTAGTAAAGTGACTTTGGAATTCACAAATAATATTTGTCATCGTAAACGTACTTCTCCTTTTTTTCAAATATGCGTCCATAAAATCAGACCACTCCTGTTTCTGCTCTTGAGGTACTTTGGCATATCCGAAACCAGGAAGATCAACAATGTAGAAAGAATCGCTGTAATAATGAATAGACATGCATGTAGTAGCATGTGAGAATAAAGATGAACATGGATCACAATAACAGAGCAGGTATAACACATCGGCATCACAACTTACGGATCTTTGGATCCAGGAACATCATCCCCATATCGGATTTGGCGTGCAAGTTCAGGTTTATCGTTGACTGCAAAATAATTGAATTGTTGAGTCTTGCCCGGGGTTTTACTGGTGAAAGCTAGTGATTTGCGATTGGTCAGCTATTGTTTGAAGCAGTTCGTGTGTATGGATATTATTGTCATGAGCACAGTGGGATGTGAGTGAGATTCAGGACACCAGACAGGCAAGAAGTTCATGCACAAAGTACTGCCTCACCATATTTACAAGGCTTGACTTGCCAACGTTACTGCGCCCTATGAAGGCCACCTCCCCTCGATCTGGTTCAGGACAGCCATCCATACCCACTGCGCCAGTCACAAAGACGGTACGTCTCACGAGGGCATTACTCAATGCCTCAAACGTGACATCTTTGTTCTCGGGAGGGAAAGCACACATGGCATCAAGTACATTATAGACAATGTTGCAAGGCCACTGGCTAGTATCTTCTTCATTTTTCTCATCACTTTCACCCCATTTGCCACCTCTTCGCTTACTCTCGCATAGTGCCGCCCCCCTCACCAGTCTCTCCCACGGCATTCCCAAGTTTTCAGATGTCAGTCCAGAATCCTTCACGATGCCTGCCATATCCTTCAATTTTTGAGTGGCAAGCATTCCTGCTGCGGGTTCCTCTTCGTAGAAATGCCGTGATGCAATTGATACAATGCTTCGTGCACGATGGATGAGCCTATCCCGAATATCCAGCTGTCGACGTATCACTTCTTCTTCGAGGTGAACTTCATCGTCGTCGTATTGGCTTGCATCAAAATCTACCCAGCCATCCAAAGGTAAACTCAATTCATCCTCCAATACCTCCCATGCCTCTTTGACGTAGTGGCATCGTAGCAAACCGCGAGCGATGGCGGCCGATTCCAAGGGGAGCATAGCGGCTCTGTGAGAAATACGTCTTTCGGTGATACAGCGTTCGGCAATGTCATGATTGTTCATGTGGAGCGAAGCGACGGCAAGGCGGGATAAGAGGGATCCTCGATAACCGTAGGCAAATGAAATGTCTATTTGATATGGAATTTATTGGCAAGTGTAAAAAGATGCGTGAGTAAAGTCCTAAAAAGAGGGATGAATGCAAACTTCTTAAATAACAACCAATTGAACTCACCAACCTCCTCCAACAAGAAGTGAGCAATCTCCCGAATATCATGAATATCATGTAAATTCTGCGCCCGTTTAATCGCCTTGACAACTTCATCAGCAGTAGTGGAGGATTTTTCCAATTTATCAACAGCCTCGGAATGCAACGGATGAACAACAGCCGACGACGACCCATTCTCGCTACCGTTCTCATAGGGATTCTCCACCGGATGCATATTTGTATTCGTCAATTGATTCTCCCGCAACCCATCGAGATTGGTGTCAAATTCATCATTTTTGTTCTCGCTCTCTTGCAAGAATTGGGCGCGTTCGGCAAAATTGTGATTTCTTCGGCTGTTCCTTCGTGGCGGTTGCCTTTGACGCTCTCGTTTCAATATGGCTTCGGGGTGTTGAGAGGTGGCCTTGTTGATTCTGACTCGGCTTTGTTTTTCTTCCTTGAAGGCGCGTTGGTTTGCCTTGCGTTGTGATCGTTTGGAGGGAGTCTTTGTGGCTGCTGCTGCTGCTGCTGCTGGTTCGTCGTCCTCTTGCGCCATCAGCAATGCCCATGATGGATTAGATCTGCAGCTCAAGGTAGGATTGTGATTGATTCTATGGGATAGAAGTGTAGCGGGAGATGGAGACATCATTAGCGAAGAGACATCACTCATTCCGAGGATCAGAAGCATTGCTGTTGATGTGGCGATGATGGGAATGCCCATGTTGATGGAGCTGGGTCTTTTGCGGCGGCTGCCGCTGCTGATGGTTCTACTTATCATTTTGAACGATACTATAACCGAACGATACTTTGGCCCCTTTCTATTACTATGTATTACAGGATGATGATGATGATGATGATGGTGCGGGGAAAAAGAATTCTCGGATTTTATGTTTTGATGTTGATGGGCTCTGCCTGGGTCACTCTGGGTTTGTCTCGTCGGCAGTTATCTAGTCGGCAGTCGGTCGGCAGGTGGTGGGCAGGTGTGGTTGAAAAATGCCGGCAGTCGCGGGTCAGGTAAGCGATGAATATTTTCGTAGATAGCGCACGTAGGCCATCGCCAAACTTGGATCTCGTTGCGAGTCGTGATTCAAGCATGAATTGTCAAAATTCAAGCATCTGGCTGTCATGCCAACGTCGGAGTGATGTCACGAGTCACGAGAGATCTTTAGCCCGTGATCCCTATTGCCAAAACATCTAATCAGCATCGCGGAAAAGACATCATCAGGCCGAACAGCGGCGAGATCCACACGTGAACAAACACTCTACACATTTTGCACCACAAGATAAGCAACAACCTATCCATCAACTAACGCAACCATGAAATCCGCCGCCCCGTACTCGCTCATCGCCTCGATAACTTTGATGCTTGCGTCGTCATGTGCACGTTCTACTGACGCATTTTCACCTTCGCGAACATCTTTGCACTCTCCCATAATACATCGGCATCATCATCGTCATCCTGTAGCATCGACACGGTTAAAATCTGTTGCTCCAGACGAACCAACAAATGACGACGAAGACGATAGAGTTCAAAACGAGTTGGGTCTTGAGATTATCCGTGGAAGTGAGGTGGAAATGTCTGATGAAATATGGGGGGATCTGGAGGGGGGTGCTCCTAGCCGGTGGATGGTGATGAAAAATGTAAGTGCAACAATTCAAATATTACTTTTGAGAATGGTTTATGTTTTTTCCTTGGCTCACTATTTCCTTGCATATTCTCCATATAACCGAATTCAACAAAATGAACGCATGTAGTTGATGGGAATTAACATCTTCACCTACATCCTCGCTGCATTTATAATATTATTTCTTTCAATGAACTTTTTAGTTGGACCTGGATGGTTGGGACAATCTTTGGGTTGGGAAAATGTGGGAACTTTTACAAAGGTTTCAGACTCTTTGCCTTTGGAAGTTGATGTCAGTGGACCTGATTACCTTTTGTAGGCAAAACTTTCATTATGCAATGGGTGTATCGGTGTATCTATGCCCCAAAAAAGATGTGGCAGCAAAAGACAATCAACATAGAGTTTGAGCAGTATTGAATAACAATGGGGTGGTCAAAAATGGGAATGATAGTAGAATGCGATGTAGAACCAGAACTATGCATATATGTCACTATATCATTCGAGTCCCATTTGCATACTCACCTGGCCATAACTAAATGATATCAGTACATTTATCTGTCCACTACATTTTCGTACCACCCTCTTTCACTTTATCTTCTCCACTCAGTATAATGCCAAATGTTGGTGTATTAACCACGAACGATTAATAGGTAGTAATGTTGTCCTAGGCAATTGTTCATTGTGTGGTCCAACAGGATAGAACAAGGCAAGAGACAAACATATGACTGTCACTACAATACTTGCATGGATTCAGGGGATTTTCGAGTTTCGAGCTCTCGCCTGGTAGAAGAACAAGTGATGGCAAGTGAATGAGTACAGTGTACACAACAGGAAGGAAATACGCCCTATGAAAGAGATAATACATAAGAGTAGCACTAAAAGAAACTAGATGGTTCTGCATTTCGTGCTCCTTTTTGTATTTTGTACAGGGTTATCTCTACCATAAGCACTTTAGGCACAGTGTACACAACAGGAAGGAAATACGCCCTATGAAAGAGATAATACATAAAAGTAGCACTAAAAGAAACTAGATGGTTCTGCATTTCGTGCTCCTTTTTGTATTTT
>JAZGVS010000332.1:0-15990 GCA_037356235.1 Bacterosira constricta
GACGCTCTTCCGATCTAATCAACACATGCAATGAACTTTGCCCATGAAGGTGGCAATGACAATACCAACACCGACGGGCGATGCGTGGCGCCGTTCAGTGACGGCAATGACAAAAAAATGACAACATCGTGCTCCAGCTCCAGCGAAGGTAGCTTGTCTACTGTTGCTACGCAACAACCTCTTCATGAAGACCGCAACGGAGAGGGTCGTTCCAATGCCCAAACGATTGGAGAAAGTGTTTCAATTGTCGTGGATAAAATAGTCGAACGCGTAGGCGTTCAAGAATCAGCCGCACTACCCAAGCCATCTACCCAGCATCTGCATTCAGAACCAATGACAATGGCAATGGGATTAGCTCCTCCTAGAACTGGAGGGGACGGGCGCTTTGAACAAGAAGAAAGCAGGCACAGCGATAATTCCATCCAATTACAAACTGGTACCGATGCAAAGGAGGAGGAAGAAAATACGCCAAAAAATGTTGTCGAAGAAAAAATAATAACATTGTGCTCCAGCAAAGCCAGTTTGTCAGAAGTTTCACCAACTCATGAAGTTCGCAGTATGGAGAGTCATTGTGTTGCCGAAAAAGGTGAAGCATCCGATTCAATTGGAGAAAGTGCAACGTTCGGAAACATAAATATGCAAAAATCGTCTGTCCCACCAGAAGAATCTACCAGACCACTACATTCCAAATCAATAATGGCAATAGGGTCACCTTCCGTCCCGCCAGAGAAATCTACCAGACCTCTCTATTTCAAATCAATACTGACAATAGGGTCATCTCCTCTTGGAAATAAAGGAGACGAAAGCGCTAGCCTTGGCGCGAGCGGAAATTGTAATGAAGATAATAACAATCTACCCAGCGAATTACAAAATAGCATGAATTCAAATGATGAGAAAGAAAAACATGTTGAACCTTATCCACCAGCTGCGTTGAAGTCAGTTAAATTTTCTCCAACGAACAAAGTGAGGCAATTCGATACTGATTGTGCTGTTTCATTATTACTTCAAGAGAATGAGTACAAGGTGGAGTTGCAAAACAGTGGCAAGAAACAGCCTAGAAGACGAAGAAGGACCCGAGCTCTTGCAAAATCTAAGATTGCGACGGAACACATTAACAATGCAAAAGGCGAAGGAAGGTCTGGCAGTCAAGACCTATCGCTTGGCACCGTTGGATCATTGTCCCATCCAACTTATAGTGAGCATGCCATTTCGTCGCAAACTCGGCATCAACAACCTCTTACACATCAACCTGTCCAGAAAAAACAAATACAAATCAGCCTCCTTCACTCTCAGTCACATACACAAATCCTACACGAAACAATGGAATATATTCACCAAGATCGCGACATCCTACTGGAATCACTGCTGAAATGGTGTGGTATCTTCCGTGGAGCTACTAGTACTGGAGGGGCCCTCTCTTCATTTCTTACCATTTTGCCTCCGAAAATGGGAACCCGGAATTTATTGGAGACGTTTCACCACAAGGACTATTTAGACTTGTTGGAGTTTCCTCTGAATGAAAGTGATTCGTTTCAGCAAACAAATGGCTCGGTTGGAAAAACAAGTGACAGCTCCAACAAAGATTGTGAGGGCATCAATGACGAATCTTGCTGCAATAGTTCAAATGATACCATGAACATGCAGGGACAATCGAATGTCGATGGGGATGACCCCTGTACCGAATCATTCGAGATGCAATTGTCGCCTGAACAATCAAATTTACAACATCCAGACGATGAAATACTATCAAAATACGGACTAGAAGATGACTGCCCCTTCCCTACAACTCACCAAGCTCGTGCTTTACTGTGGAAGTATTGCATTGCAATTTCGGGCGCCTCTTGGCATGCTGCTTCTCTATTGACTACCAACGAGAGTGAACAACAAACTGATGTAGCGATACATTGGGGCGGAGGCAGACATCACGCTCACGCAAATAAGGCTGGTGGCTTCTGCTATGTTTCCGATGTAGTACTGGCAATCCATAGATTGTTGCATGGTAATGACAGTCAAATCGATGTTGGCATGCTGGAGTGCAGTTCGAACAGAATCTCAATACAGCGAAATCTATCTTTTCGTCGTATCCTGTACATTGACATTGACATTCACCACGCCGATGCAGTGCAAACAGCCTTCTACGACACCGACCGAGTCCTCACAGCATCTTTTCATCGCCACTCGCCAGGATTCTTCCCTGCCACTTCTGGATCGATCAGCGAAAAAGGCAAGGTAGGCACGAGCGGATTGGGATACAATCTCAATGTTCCATTGCCGGCTGGCATTGGCGATGTGCAGTTTATACAAATTTATCGTAAAGCATTATTTGGGCTGGTAAAGGCATATGACCCGCATGCTGTAGTCATGTGTGTGGGTGCTGATGGCTTGGAAGGAGATGAACTAATATCAGGTAGTATTGGGTGCAATGATGCAACCACTGGAGAAGGATGGGAATTAAGCCCTGAAGGATTAGCTGAGTGTGTCCGGATTGCTGCTGCTCTCTGCGCAGGTCGTAATGAAGATGAAATTTGTGTTTCGCCGATGAAAAAACAAGATGGTGATTCTCATGCTGACATTGGGAAAACAGAACAATCCAACAGAGGGAGAAGACGAAAGCTTCTACTACTTGGAGGTGGAGGATATGTGAGTTGAATTAGTTCATTTGTCTCTACAAATTGTGTATTTCATTCTTGTCGTCATTCTGATACCTCTTGCATCTATTCCAGACTCCCGCCCAAACAGCTAGAACGTATCTCCTCTGTTCTGCGGCTGCTTGCGAAGGGGCTCGTCCAGGCATGTTTTGGTCCGAGTTACCCAAAGACATACCAAGCCACGACTATTTCCCTCGTTATGGGCCTTCGTTTGAGTTGGTATCCGAACGAAAGAAAAATGAGATATTCGGATCTTACTCTTGTCCAATTGCAACAAGCTCTTCTGCCGACGAAGGTTGTGGTGAAGAGACAGAGATGAATAAAGAAGTGTCAAATTCTGATCTACAGGTATTGAACGAAGCAAACCATGCCATAGGTTTGACCACTTTGTACATTGACCGTCAACGAGAGAAAAAGGCTCCTCAAAAGAGCAGTTTCTGTTATGATTCAGTACCGGAGAAAGATGACGATTTGGCAGGGCTGGATGGATCCCAACGCAGAAAGAAGAGTTCCAACAATGGAGGAGGGAGACGACGTAAAAAGAAGAAAACTGAGGTAAAAAACATACCTGAACAAAATCAGATGTCATAATAATTCATATAAACATTGCTTCATGCAGCTTCATAATTAAATCATGATTAACTTTATGACAAGTTGAGCCTTTGTTGTAGAAAGAAACCTAGCATCTCTTTTGCGTTGCACACCCTCGCTTATGTCGGTACATGGATATGAGCAATGTCCCAAGGACCGGTGATGATTTGCTTGTGTCTTTGCAACTGCCACTGCAAACAGGGCGACATGACAAGTATAAGCAATTGCATAATTGTAAAAATAACTTTCTCAAATGAAGATAGGAGTAACCATGCAGCAATTGATAGTGCAAATGTGATTATAAAGCAAGGCGACCCCCCTGTCATGACCATCAGGGCGGATTGGAGTGAGTAAAGTAAGAAATAATTCAGGACAGGTAGTAAAAGGGACACGGTAACTTGATAATGCAAAACTTCCACTTACAAATCGTGTTGGGATAACTCCCAGCGATATTATGTCTCGATGCTGGATAAAATGCAAATAGTGTCACCACCGATGATACAAATGCATAGGAGGTTGCATTTGACTTGATTCTAGATACCAACAGCACGGTAGAAAAAAATGCAGCATTCAGTGATACTGCTCCGCCAAAAAACGGTGGTCGAGGATGAACCGACGACGACGAGGTATTATTTGAAGACGATGCACCATCAACAGCAACATCCATCACAGAAGAGAATTCCCCATTCGCATACCTGTAATCGCATGCCAATAAATGAATGACCATCCCAATAATTGCCAGGGTGTAGACAGTATCCGTAGAATAGGATGCTGTAAGGGTGCGTAAAACACCCGATAGAAACCGCAGCATGGCAGCGAGAAGCAGTCCATCAGAGAGGCGCACAATTGCTCTTTTCCGCCTTTGCTGGTGTTCCTGATCACGGGCGGATGATTGTCGATTGTAATAAACAATGATTATAAGTGTTGCATACACTGTCATCATGGCTAACGATGATTTTTGGGTAAAGTAGTCGTAGTACACAAGACCATCATTGTTGTTTGGCATATCCATCACCTGCTGTCGTTGATACTCCGAGCGCTCTTGACTTTCCTGAATTACAATCTCTCTGTGAACAGCCAGTAATATTACAGTGAGAGCCACCTCTTGTCCGACGACCAAGCTTTGGTTGATGATTTCAATAAGAGGGCGCTGATGCGGTGTCGTAATGATGAGTGATGGAGAGTCTTCGTCATTTTGAGCGGCATGTTGGTCCTTGAGAATTTCATCTATGCGCCGCAAGTTCCGTATTCGGTGAAACTCCAACTCTTCCTCGGCACGCCCTTCATTTGTGGTTGTTGTTCTTGTTGTTCTTGTTGAATCAGTAGCCGTGCCATTCTCGTGTTTTGGTTGGATAGGGCGCCATAGAATTTTCGTCCCCATTATTCAACACAACATTTGCGAGCGGCGTCTGCAGCATTATTTTCCATCATGCCGCTCGCTTTGTGAGTTGTGATTCGCTTTGGCTTTGTGATCATCCGTTGGAATTACCGGGGCTTTTAGAGGGCTGAACTCTTGTTTGTAAAATGCGTGCTAACATTGCTAACTACGTAACTGCTTTTTGATATTAGAGGGGGGGATCTCTCAAAGCCCCCATTTCCCCGACAGATTTCATCAACCGTCCATCGTCCGCCGCGCCGAGAAATTGCCACACGCCGGCGCCACCACGATCTCCGAGCTACCGACCGAGATCATAGTAGACGACGACGACCATCATCCGCCGCCGCCGTTCGCCCATCCTCACCCCCCGTTGCAGTCCATCATTCTCCGACCGCTCGGTTCCCTCCTCTGTCCAGCTGCTCGTCAATTGCGGAGATTAAGCTTGAGCCCAAGAAGCAGCGCCGTTGCGGATAAAACAAAAACAATCATGAGCCGCGCAAGGTGAGATTTTGATGTTGTTTCGTGGTTGGTGTGGATAGTTGTTTGCCGGCACTGTGCTCTCTTTGTGCGAGTAATTTGATAAGCCTCTTGATTGAATTATTTTACATGTGGGGCTTGAAGACGATCTGCTCTCGTGGATTTTTTGGTTTTATTGTTTTGCCCAAAATAAAAGTGATCTTTGCTCAAAATATGTCTATTCTCGCTCCCGCCTCTCATCTATACACACAGAGTCTACCCGGACGTCAACGTCCACCGCCCCCGCGACTACTGGGACTACGAAGCCCTCACCGTAAACTGGGGCGACCAAGAAGACTACGAAGTCATCCGCAAAATCGGCCGCGGCAAGTACTCCGAGGTCTTCGAGGGAGTCAACGTCGGGAACAACTCCAAATGCGTAATCAAAATCCTAAAGCCCGTCAAAAAAAAGAAGATCAAACGCGAAATCAAGATACTCCAAAATATGTGCGGGGGAACGAACATCATCCAGCTCCTCGACGTTGTGCGGGATCCCCAGTCCAAGACCCCCTCCCTCATTTTTGAGCACGTGAACAATACCGATTTCAAGATTTTGTACCCCACCCTCTCGGATTATGATATTCGGTATTACATATTTGAGCTTCTCAAGGCGTTGGATTATTGTCATTCCAATGGGGTGATGCATCGGGATGTCAAGCCTCATAATGTCATGATTGATCATGAGAAGAGGCAGTTGAGGTTGATCGATTGGGGGTTGGCGGAGTTTTACCATCCCGGACGGGAGTACAATGTCCGTGTGGCCAGTCGGTACTTCAAGGGACCGGAGCTGTTGGTGGATTTGCAAGAGTATGATTATGCCTTGGACATGTGGAGTTTGGGATGTATGTTTTCTGGGATGATTTTTAGGAAGGAGCCATTCTTCCATGGGCATGACAACTATGATCAGTTGGTGAAAATTGCCAAGGTTCTTGGAACGGAGGAGTTGTTTCATTACTTGGATACCTATGACTTGGAGTTGGATCCCCATTTCGATGGGATTTTGGGGAGGCATTCCAAGAAACCTTGGCAGAAGTTTGTCACAAATGAGAACCAGCATTTGGTGTCGGAGGAGGCCATTGACTTTGTGTCCAAGTTGTTGAGGTACGATCACCAGGAGAGGTTGTCCGCCAAGGAGGCCATGTCTCATCCATATTTCGCACCCGTAAGAGAAGCTGCGGCCAGGGGGGCGTCCAATTTCAATGTTTAGATGTGTAGACATGGCGTGGCAAAGCTGAGCAGTGTGTGGGTAAAAGGGGATGATGGTCGATAAATGCATCAAGTAGGATTTGGGCCAACATTACAGCTGGCACTATATTTTAGGGTAGGCTTTGATTCAATTGGAAATTATTACTTTGAGAGGTGGAAGGGGGGGGGTGAGAGGGATTGGATTGTAATTGAAATCGTAGTACATACAGGACCATCGATCCCATCGTTGTCTATATTAAAGGGATAATCCTTAGTTTCATAATTTTGTTCCCGTGGTGAGTGCTACCAGTGGTGGCCTGAATCCATAACGCGGATCGGATCTTTATCGTTAGATCTAGATGACTTTGCCTTAGAATACCGTGACAATCATACACTAACCAGATGAAACAAACTAAATGTCTGCCGTAGTAGAATTGGACACCTCTAACTGTACTCCGATACCCATTTTGGCTCGGAGGCTAACATCGTGAGAATTGGATTGTTTTAGCACCGCTGAACGCCAATTCAAAGGGAGGGTGAGTAGTGATTCATTTCCTCCACTTGTGAGACTCCCAGAACCATTGATCAGTTAGGTAGTGGGGACCTCAGGTGGATACCGCGCTCCCTGTCTATGTATCTGCTATCTCCAGAACGAGTGTGGCGGAAATAATTTTGGGTCCTTTTTTCTTCGCTCGTTACGAACTGTATCAATCAGCCACTTCCGCAAGATATTTCCAAGCACCCTCCCTAAGATTGGCCACGCAGCTTTTATTGTCTGCATTGTTTTAGTTGGGAGCATCGTCGAACAGACAAGTCTGAACTCATCAGAAACAAGAAAATGAAACAATTTGTACTCACAACAGTCTGCCGAGGTCGATTTGCGATTCAACATTGCATCTTTTCCAAATGATATCAAACATCTGAGACTTTTGGACATCCAACAAATCTTCTGTGAAAGACACAATCCATGTCCATGGCCATACTGCCTTGTCTTCTTTTGGTAATCATATATCTGTACTAATCCTTTGACCCTAACTCACTCACAGACAGAAACACCTAAACTTAAACTTAACCGTCTTCAAGATTGTCATTTAGAATTCGATGTACGATATTGTACAGCTGTGATTGCTGATAACATAAAGGTTATCCACCGTCAAAATGAGACCATTGATCATGACAAATGAGTTGAGTTTAACTCGTGTTTGTGCGCGGAACCTGGTTGTCTTAAATTGTTGACCATTCCACATCATCTTTCAGGAGACCATAGAGTAATGATATCCAGCTATCCAAGCTTCGTCAAGGTTGAGCTTTTGATTTTTAGATTAGGTTGATTTTTCAATCGATAACAATTGCTTTGGGTGCGATATCGTTGTTGGTTTTGAAGAAGTCAAAAGACAATGATCGAATGAAAAGCGGCGGCAAAGAACTTTCATTTGCCGTTTAAGTACTTTGACTATGACTTCATTGAATCTAAACGAAATCTAAGCATCATTAACGCAAAGCGCTTCAACATTCTTCACGTTCACGAACCTGTTCCTGGATCCTGATTATACTCAAGGACCTACTATGAGAGAGTTATGAAATTGACTGCAGGGACTCTATCTACAGCTCATCCTTTCCCTGCGTAAATTTCTTAAGCACGTACATGTGGCCACGAACTCCCCTTCCATTTTCTTTTCGGAAATCATCCAGCTTCTCATAAAGTACTGTCTGAAGTGAATGTGCTTTAGCTATCTCGTCAACGTACTGCTTACGATGAGCCACCCGACCCGACGGTGTGAGCTGCCATCTCCATTCTGGTTTCAGTTGGTTGAGCCTGTGTGAATGGACAATGCATGATTGGGGTTGAGTGTTTCACTTTTGACAAAGGGGGTGTGGGTGATCACAGCACATACCGTCTTTCATTCTCAATTGAAACATTTTCCAATGAGAATATAGCATATCCGCCCTCTTTCAGCCCAAGCTTAATTGCATCAAACAAATTGTTCAAGTCATTAAAGTAGATAAAAGTGTCTGCTGCCACGAGGAGGCTAAGCTGCTGCTTCTGCGCATGCAGATGAAGTGCTTCTTTAATATCTCCTGTTTTGAAAGCCTCATAAAGATTTGGACGTGACTGCTTCGCAAGCTCAATGATAGTTGGACTCAAGTCAACGCCGATCAGCACTTGGCTAATGTTTCGAAACTGAAGACAAAAAGGGCAAGCATGGGTTTAATAACAGGAGAAACGTAGGGATTCTTGATTTCTTGTCAGAACACACTCACCACCTCCCCCGCAAGTCCAGTTCCACACCCTGCATCTAAAACGAATGGGAATATCATGTCTCCGTTTCCTTCTGACAACATGGCACGATCAAATCCTTTGCGCATTCGATAAAAACCATTGTACCCCAACTCTTGCACCAGTGAATGCTCAAATGTTTCTGCATAATCTTCGAATAAATTCTGAACTTTCTGCACATCAGTTGACATGCCAAAGACGGCATCTGCCGTGGCAATGTTTAATGCATTATTAGCTCCTTCGTGCTGAGGATGGAATTGAAGTGCTGTATTGAATTGACACGCGGATAGCTCAAGACAGCTGCGAGTGGTAGGGGCTAATTTTGGCCCAATGGAAAGAGTGCATTGCCTATCATTAAAATCTTCACCATCATCATTGGAGGCGAACAGAAATGGTACCAAACACAATCCGATACGATAATGAAGCTCTGATACTACTTCGCTCACGTTCTCGGGAGGGTCAGTGGGACCTTCATCCTCCCCATCATCCTTTCCGCGCTCTCCGGTCAGAATCTTAATTGCTTTTTGGTATGCCATAATGCTTTCCTCGTACAATTCCAAGCTAACACCAGGATCGGCCAACACAGCGGCCATGTTAGCGAAGCTTGACCAGTGATTTGGATCAATTTTGGTAGCGGCTGCGTAAGATTTTACCGCATGTTGTAGCTGCTGTTGTTGTTGTTCTTCGTCCGTCATAGCAGACACAAGGTCTTGATACGTCGAGCCTAAGAAAAAGTAGGATTCTGCGGCAATAGCTTTGATATTTCTTGGTACATTGTTTTTGGTTTGTGATTGCGCTTCCGTTTGCCTCAGCCACTGACGATAGCACAAACAAGCTGTGCGGTACGCTGATAATACACTTTCATTACTTCCATTCAAATAGCTGAGCGCCGTTGCATAATTGGTATGCAGGGATAGTATCACGCTTATTTCCTTTGCATCTGGCAATTGAGGATCATCGTTGCGTTCCTCGAGAAACCCATCTTTACCAACCCAGCGTTGGGGTAGAAGATGGATCCCCTCATTATACAACGCAATCGATTTTTCCAATTTATGCTCGGACAGCATTGCATCACCTCTTGCAAGAATATTTGACGCGGCATCCTTCCATGCATTGGTAGAACCAATAAGGACCAACACAACTGTACAAAGCAAATGAAAATAATTGCGCCCATCATGGGTAATATTCCGCTGTTGCGCCTTACTTGACTCCGCTATCCGTCTCCTCCTCCTCCTCCTCTGCGCAGAAGCGAGGGTATGTTGATTCGGCGTGTGCATTATATCGGGAGGCGGCTTGGCAGTTGGCAGAGATGAGTGAACGGTCTTTGACTCGCTATTCGCTCGGCTCGGCCACTCACAGGAACATGATTCAGGGGGAGCGAGCGAGAGGCACCGCGTGGAAGCAGAGTGGTGGTGATGAAAGAAGCTGAAATCTTTGGACTCCGATGCTTCTCTTCCGCGCGGGTTCAAAGAGGGGGGCCCCCTTTGTCCTGAATTTAGGTGCGCCGCGCCGCCGCCTCGCATCTCTTCGTGTTGTGCGCCGCCAGTTGGAAGTTGGGGGCATAGTTCAGGGGTTCATTTCTAAAAGACGGGGTGGCTCGCTCTCGCAAAAGACACCCGTCCAGCTGCGTCCAGCCATAATATTTGCATTACGAGAAAACACGCGGGAGAGTCCGCCCCTCTATCTAGCTTGCGTCTAGAGCAACCACTGGAATCTGATGAATTATGGTGTCGCTGTACGAAATGCTCGCAATCCGAATCCACCTACTGAATCAACTTCAACGATGCGGTCGCCAGATTGCTTCAGCGATTTTTCCACAGATGTTTGCTAGATTTTGTACAAGCGACACCATAATTCCGATCTATCGAGGCAGATTTAATCGTATTCCTTCTCAGCCGATCACGATCGCCCGCGTACAACGGCTAGATAGCAATCCACCCCTTCTTTGAGATCCGTCCCTGTCATGTCTCCCGCCAATTTTCTCTACGTGCGTAGATATACCAGTATTTATAGTCCCCTGCCAGCCCGGCGGGTCCACAAACAAGAAATCTCCAGACGTGAGCGATTTTCTTACCTCACTTTCATATTAGGAATTCATATGGATAGAGATAGACCAAGAGACACCAAACTGAGTGTACTAGTTCCTACAAATAAAGAGCGACAGAATGAACTTATCAACATATACAGTAATGAAGATCAGATTCCATTAAAGCGAACTAAAGCGAGATAGGCTAAAGTTACGAATGCCACCGCCGAATTTGGTAAGGCGTTGCGTTGCTAGAAGGACGAAGGAATGATCTTGAGAAGTGTTCATAAATCTCCTCTTACCTCCACACAACAAAGGCAATCCAATCAACCCATCAACGACCAAGCCAAAAAACTTTAATCATGCTAGAAACAATCGATACCATCAGCAATGAACAACTTGCCACCGATACTTCCAAGCTGGACAACGCGCTCAGCCCGCTCAGCATGTCCTCGAGCCGGGGGGCCGATTCAGAACCCGAGGTAACCAAAACATCAACCGACGACTCGCGCGATGCCGCAGCTCCCGATGAATCCATCCGCGACTCTGCCAACGAGTTAGAGGCTAGCAAGACTGAAGCGTCTCAGTTGGCTGCGTCATTGGCTGCTCTCATCCCGACCGTCGAGAAGCGCGATGAGCCCGAGGCTCAAGCTGCTGCGCCAGCTGCCGAAGAAACATCCGTGCGATCCGAAAACGAAACGTCTGCCGCGCCCCAAGTGGAGACAGAAGAGCCGAAGCAGCCATCTGAGGGAGAGCTCGAGCACCGTAACAGTCATGAGAGTGTAGATATTGTGACCGCGAATGAAGATGAGGCGAAACCAGCTGAGGAAGAGGCTGCCAAGTCTGAAGATGAGGCCAAGCCAGTCGAAGAGATTGCATCAGCCGAGAGTGAAGTCAAGGCTGTAGTCAGCACTGAGGAGTCAAAGAAGGAGCAGGTTGAGGCTGGAGCCGAGGAGGTAGAGGACAAAGGAAGCAGCAAGAAGAAGAAGAGTTTTGGATTGAAGTCCTTCAAGAAGTCACTTTTTTCCAAGCCAAATCCTGGTAAGCCAAGTAAGCTCTCTAAGAAGGTCAAAGAAGAAAAGAGTTTGGTTGACGAGGACGATGCCGCTGTAGTTGTAGAGCCTGTCGTGGAAAATGTTGATCTGAATGATGACAAGAACACAGAAGCCCCGACATTGCCTTTGGCAGTAGAAAAGGAAAACAGTACCACGCAGGTAGACGAGGTAGACGTGACGGAATCCACTAAGGAAGAGGATGATGCAGAAGAAGAGAAGTCCTTGCCAGAAGTTCAAGTCACACCACAGGTTACGGAACTTGTGACGAAGGCACCAGAGGCAGAAGCTGTACAGGCAGAAGCTGTCGAGACCCCCGCCGCGGCAGCAACAGCTTCACCCCAGGAAGAATCTGAGGTGCCTACTCTTATTGACACATTGTACAGCAAGATCGAAGAGAACTTTGGAGATGTGACCAACATGTGTGGACCCAAATCCGAGTCCAACAAGAAGTCTGATGAAGAAGAATCTGATGATGTGCATGAGAAGGACGAGGGCGATGTTGCATTTCCCCTTCCCATTACCTACACGCCCGCGCCCGTATCCATGACAGAACGGGCCACATCCTTCATGGGTGAAATTGTGGAGAATGAGAGCATCAAGTCTATTGTGGTCAACGTGACGGCTGCATGTGACTCTGTCGCCAAGCAGGCTGAAGAAACTTTCTTTCCCAAAGAAGCCAAAGAAGCCGAAGAAGCTGATGGTGCTGCCAACGAGGAGGAGGTCAAGGTCAAGAAACCTTCATCTGCCTTCGGTAACTTCTTCCGACGTACACCAAAGAAGGAGAAGAAGGCTGATGCTGCAGAACAGGCTCCTCCTGCCGCCACTGCTCCTGCTGCTGACCCTGCTCCGTCTGATGACGCTGCCCCTTCTGCTGACGACACCCCTTCTGCTGAAGACACCCCTTCTGCTGACGACGCCCCTTCTGCTGACGACACCCCTTCTGCTGACGACGCCCCTTCTGATGCCGATGCTCCTTCTGCCGAAAAGGTTGAACTGGACAAGCTCGACAAGGCTGCTGAGATGGCCAAGAAGTCATTGGACGAGGGTGCCATTGAGGAGAATAGTGAGGAGAATGCCAAGAAACCTGCCACTCCCAAGAGCAAATTATTTTTCCGCAAGTCCAAGTCAGGAAATGAGGAGTCTGAGAAGTCGGCCACTATTCCCATCAGTCCCAACAAATTGTCCCTATTCAAACGCTCGAAGATCAAGAGTGCCAAGTCCCCTGGAAAGTCTGACAGCGACAGGAAGAAGGTGGCGCGGCCCTCCTTCCTCCGATTCAAGAGGAAGCCTAATGGTTTGAGAAAAAAGAAGACCAAGAAAGAATTGATAATGCTGTCGTCCAAGGAAACACCCAAGGGTGATGAAACACATGTTCCTGCCGCTGAGGAGACGCCCAAGGAAGAAGAGGCACCCACAGCAGACACAGAGAAGCTTGCTGTCGTTGAGGAGGAGCCAGCTGCTGCACTGACCATTGACGAGCCGGAGACTGAACAGCCCTCTGAGCCAGTCGTTGCAGCGAATGTGGAGACTTCAGTGACAGTAGTTGAGGAATCCAAGTGAGAAGAGGAGACTCCAGAAGCGAGCAACCCAAGGTAAAAGAGACTCTAGCAACAGCAACAGAGGAACTCGCCAAGGAGGAGAGAGTAGAAGAATCTAAGTCAGAGGAAGAAATTAAAGGAGCAAAAGGTGGAAACGTCATCACCATAGAATGGTTGGTCACTTGGATGAGATATTGAATTTATGTTGTGGATGTGCGATGATTGATGCGATTTCTAGAAAGTGTATCACCATCTAGAATAAAATAATGCGTGAATGAATGAATATTGAAACGAAATAGCTTACAGATGGTTGTGGATGGTTGCTCATTAGATTGCCATGTACGCATAGGTCTACCTACGGATACAAACTCTAGACAACAATGCGAAATTGTCGCAGTTGACAAAGCCCACTGTACACTTCACCTGCATTTAATTACTTACATCGAATTCAAGTGACGCAACCAATTTGCGACCGGTCCTTGACCGTCATCACATCCATGTATCTACGAATTCTCTATCGAGCGCATCCACAGATACCGAACACAGCCCAAGCACCCAGGCCAAAAATATCAAACACGACTACATGGTCGATCACAACCACATCCATCGAGCAAAGCCTAGCCATCGAGAAGTAGCTATCGAGTACAGCTGACAAAGACATGATCATCGAGTCGTTGCCATCGAGTCACAGCCACATCCATTAAGCACACCAAGCGTCAATCATCAGGGGACAGTCATACTGAGCACTCGTAGCCACTAAATACAGCTGCAACCATCGAGACAGCCATAGCCATCAATCACAGCTACAAATAGATCTTAGATGGTGATCACGAGTAAGCCAAAGCAGTCAAGCAGAGTCATCGAGTACGCAGGCATCAAGCAGCTACATAGCAATCACAGCCGCCGGGCACCAGCCATCAGCGCATCCACCACGCCAAAGCCGCTGAGCACAGCTGGCGATGCGGAGACATCAAGCCAAAATCTAGCGATCACAGCCGCAGCCATCAAGTCAAAGCCGACGGGCAAAGCCATCAAGCAAAGCCATCTGTTATCATCGTAGCTAATGATCACAGCCACAGCCATCAAGCCAAAGCCATCACGACAGCCATCGAACATAGCTGGCAATCATAGCTGGCGATCATATCCGCAACTATCAAGCGACTCTAGCGATCACAGCCGCAGCCATCAAGCTAAAGCTGCCGAGCAAAGCCATCAAGCAAAGCCATCAAGCAAAGCCATCAATTATAGCTAGTGATCACATCTACAGCCGTGAAGCAGCCATCGAGCATAGCTGACGATCTCAGCCATCAAACATAGCTGGCGATCTCAGCCATCGATCATAAAATGGCGACCACAACAAGCACCCATATCGTAGTCACAGCCATCCAGCGCGGCGACCAAGCGCAGCCATTGAGCAAAGCACGCGATCGTAGCTAGCGATCACAGCCACAGTCATCAAGCCAAAGCGATCCAGCCAACGACGTCGAGCAAAGCCATGAGCACAGCCACACATACTCAATCTTCTCAGAGTAAACTATCCATTATAACTGTGGGACAAATGGGCAACCTCACTGCTTCGTGCTCTCAACCACCAAGGATTCATAAAGCTCCTTCAACTTGCTATCAAGTTTTGAAGGTCCTCTGCTATCAGAGATTTCTTATTCCTCTGATATCAGAGAAGCCCCTCGCCTTTTAGTATTCTTCAATACAATCCAGCAAACTTCCTCTGCTATCGAGAATCCTTTGCAATCGCAGAGAAAGAGATCTTGTCCAAAGATGGAACCCTGAGAAGAGTTTCTGATACTTGGTTGGTATGCTGACTCCCGATATTGACTGATTTACGCCCGTTCCGTGTCACCATTGGGTTTATATTTGGTTAAAACGTATATATACCCCCCCACACAGCCAATTATCGCCATTCAAAATGTTACACATTCATTAGGTGCCTTCTGACAAAGCATATGGATACTTGGTTTGTACTCAGACTCTTGATATGGACCGCCACATCTATTATTATAAGATTACATGGTCGGGTACTATGTAGGTACCTAGGTAGGTAAATGGGTAGGATTTAGGTAAAAACATAGTACTATTGTTATTCGTTGTGTTTATCATACCCCTCAGCCCAACATGCTTTACAGATCTGCTCCTGGCATTGTACACACCCCATGGTTGATGCTTTACAAAGCTTCCTTTTAAGTCTGACGGACAAACAATCATTTTGCTTACGGTAGCACATCCTACAGTAATCCGAGCCCTTACCCAGACTGACACGCTTATCAGAGCACTCATTACTAGTCAACCGCGTTCCACATTTATACTGAACTTCAACGTCCCTTTTCCTCTTGTGATCAATTCCAGTTGTGTGTCCGTTCATACAAAAGTAACAGTTTTTGCACTCACACGGTACCCAATCACCCTGGCGCATCCAATTAGGTCGTTCTCCAACTCCATCCCAAGACATCCCAATACCCACATTCATCAATTCAATACCAAGGTTAATTTGAAAATCGTGGCGACCATTGTTCTTGCTCAAGTATTTTTCCCAATCCACGTTCACCCACACAAGATAACACACAGTCACGTAGGTTGCGTGAACCACCCTGTCCAGAACCCAACAGAAGATCCGAATATAATACCGAATAGTACGGATCGTTGTTGAGTAATCAGCGCTGTCCCTATCATTTCTGTCGACGGCGTTGAAGTGATCGACGTAATCCTTCTGAGCTTTGGGTCCTGCAAAGACATCCCGTACATCTCTTCCTTTCTTGTGTC
>JAZGVS010000333.1:0-16016 GCA_037356235.1 Bacterosira constricta
GCAAAAATTGACATCAGTCATCCATTTCGACTTACAACAGAGATCTCCGGAGCAACGTACGTGTGGCACCTAATTCATTACTACTCTGCCCTTTAATATATGATCCAGCATGTGCAGAGGAGTATCCTAGTGATTTCTTGGCCTCATTAACGAATCGCCAGCGAGGTGGTTCTGGGGTTGATGGCAGTTTCTTGGAAGGTTGTGTATCAGGCGATGACACATCGTTTGCATTATCTGTCGATGGCAATGGCGGTACATCGTTGTCCATGGTGCCAGTGGGGAAGTCGTCCATGGCGCTAATCATCGTACATAATATTATGAGCAAACGCTACCATCATTGAAACCTGACCTCTATTGCGTTCGTTGATTCCATGTAATGTCCCATTGATCATTGATCCCATGTCCCAACATGGCCCATGGCCGTCCCAGGAAATCTCAAATCCCATGTCCCATTGTCATCCGCGACTACTTTTGATTCCTGCATGAATGATCATTTGCCTAGATCGCCTCAGCTAAAATAGATCAAGCTTTGGGTGCCAGCAAGAAATGTACAAACTGTGCATGATCGATTGCAATATCTAGACAATTGCAATAGAGCGGACGATGAGAAGGTCAAGAATGTTGTCTTATAGCTATTTGTTGGTAGCAATAAGAATTTCCCAATGAGTTAGCAGGCAGTGGTTATAAATTCCCCATTGCCATTGACATTGACATCGGTCATGGTTCGTTGTGAAGAGTTTGCAACCAATTAACGAACAAGCGTTCATCGCCAGCTTGCATTTAGAAGAATAATCACAGGTCGTGGTCTTTTGGCATCCTCTTGCTCAGTGGTTCACGTAAATTGTCACAGTGGTGTATCGTTGGTGGTGTATCATTGGTTTATCGTTGAGTGTAGTGTTGACTGTAGTCTATAGCGTTGGCTGTAACGTTGCTGGCTGTAGCATTGGCTGTAGGCGGTAGCGTTGTCAGTAAACTTTGGAGTGGTGTTGATGTGCTTCGCTCATTGTTGCAAGTGTTTGCGGTGATCATCATCATTTGTGGCGTTGGTTTTGTAGTGTTGCGTTTTGTGGTATTGATTTCTCTACGGTATCTACTTCTTTGTACTCACAAAAATAATGGCACCGTGCGATTGGTAATACATGTAACATAAAATAAAATAGGAATTAATATGTATTGTGGAGGGAAATGATACAATTCTGGTAAAATTCAAATGTACTTGAAATTGTAGAATTGCTCCCCGTTCCCGAATGGTCCAATGAAGGAGCAGAGGTTAGTATGGTGGGATTTGCTTTTTCGGGTCTGTCCTTCTCCCGAAATCCCTACCTACTACCTCTGATCTACAGAGTGCTGCACCGGTCCAAGAAGCAAGAAGTCGTTTTTCGGCGGGAACCCCCGTCATGAAAACATGGCGGGAATCAATTCTCGCAACTAACAACCACAACAACCTGCCTGCGATGCGGCAAGCGGCAACCTGCGGCAACGCAGCAACAAGATCTTCAATCTTCATCTTCAATGTCAATAAACTCAACGCACTCAACACGCAAACGCAACTCTCGAGTCGCTTTCACCATCGAAGAGCCAGGGCTTGTCATCAAAAGGAAAAATGGAACCATCAACCAATGAAGACATGGTCCTCAGCGGAAACGACGAGCTTGGGCGTCCGTGTAAGCGCAAGCGAACTTTTATCGGCGAGGGCGCGAACCACGATACAGACGCGAATGCGAGCAATGACGATGATGAATCCACGCTCCCGCCCGAAGTTTGGGCCACGGTAATGAACTATCTAGACTACCAGTCCGTTCTTTCGTGTGCAGCCACATCAAAAATGATTCTGCATGATGCAATGCCACTGGTGACAACTCTGCATATTGACAAGTCGTCTCAATTGAATGCATTGGCTTCGCGTTTTCGTGATGTACGCCAGATCAATATTTTATCACTACTACGCCAAGAGGACGAAAGCTGGAAAGTGGACTGCAATACTGTGATCAGGGTCACCCTCTTTCTTTCGCGTTTCAGCAAGTTGGAGAAGGTGTTCTTGGGAGGGAGAGATTCCATTGGAGAGGCGATTGGGTTTGATGAAGCCGAACACGGCATATATGACGCCAAGAACAAAAAGTTGGTGGTAACTTTGATGGACCAGATATCCAATGCATTCCAATGTAATTTCCTTCCAAACAATCTACTTTTGCTGGGATTGCGATGCCCGGACAACGTTCGCGGTATTTCGAGCTGTCCAAGTTGTCACTTGGCATGCAGAACCTGGCCTCTTGAACATGTCATCAACTTCAGCAATAAAGGATCGTCTCGAGTGAAGAGGGTTCCGTTCCTCTGCAGAAGACCCAATCGTTTAGATGTTTGTCTAAGTAGGGATCAGATCGAGAATATTGTTGATGCTCGGCCTGGGGGGCATGACTTGCTACGTTCGGAATCACGATTGATGCACCTGTTAGGCCAGGGAAGCTGCTATGTGATACATTCTGACAACGGCACGCCATTCTATTATGTTCATTTTGACAAGATAATGTTTCATGAAATGGAAAGAGTAATCAAAGTTGCTGATCTAGATGTGAGAAAGTTGGCACGAGAAGACATAGCCAAGGCATTGATGAGGTCTTTTGCAAGTAAAGATGATCCAGACTGGATACCTCATAAAATTCGTTGCTGTCTCCGAAAAAAAGCATTCATATATATGAAGATGAAACTGAATCTGCCAATATGCGAAGAAGACTGGGTGGATCACCTGGTCGCCGCCAGCAAACAGAATTTGCCACAGATCATCAAAACTATAAGTCTGGGTAGTGAGTATATCACAATACAGAGTGATTGTTTGATTCTGCTCATCAAGATGCTCAATGACACTCCCACTATTCAGCGAGTTATTGATTTAGGGGTCATTCCAAAACTTGTGCATCTGTTGTTGAGAGCAGAACACTCTGCACTGCATATGCATTTGCTCGCAGCACACGCCCTAGGAGCCATTGCTGACGGAACCACCTTACATCGAGATGCTGTGTTGCAAGCAGGAATCGTGACGCTTTTATTAGGATTATTAGAGCAATCAAATGAACTGGAACTTATGCAGATGGTTTCATGGGTGACAGCGACTCTCTGTAAACGGGGCCCAGGGCCTGATTCTGCATTGGTCCAACCTTGTATAGAGCCGCTACTATCGCGCCTCCTTTTGAGTGATGATGAAGTGGTATTGAAAAATTCTTGTGTCGCATTGACCCATTTCTTTTACTCCAGTGAAGAAGCCATGATTGAAGTTGGAATCTACCCACGTTTAATGCAACTACTAGGTCACTCATCGGAAGAAGTGCAAGATGATGCATTAGATGCCATCAGTTGTCTTGGTACGACAGACAAATCTCTTCTTGAACATCTGATTAGCGATGAAGTGATTTCAAGGTTGATGTCATTCATGTCTAGCCCAAACCCGAGTATTCAATGTTCAGCAACTGAGATAATTTACAACATTTCTACAGGCAGAAATGAGCAGGCTCGGGCTGTTGTATCTCAAGGTTGTGTTCGGTCCTTTTGTTGTGTGCTGTCTTCGAGTAACCCAAACGCTGTCGAGCTTGGGCTTCGTGGATTATTGAATGTAAGTGCGAGCCATAATTTTTTGACCCATTGGAAACGAAATATGGTAGAGCCCACTAATGAACCTTTTATTTTTTTCGTATAGGTACTTGAGTTTGGAAGACAAGATTGCAACCAAACTGTCAACAACATTATTCACAATGAAATTCAATCGATCGAGGCCAAGCTCAAATATTTGGAACATGAAATCAAAAGCAAGGACAGTCAGAATTTGCTCGATGCTTTGAGAAAGGAAGTTCATTTACAGAAGGCTCTCCTTCTCAAAAGTAATGCATAGTCAGCATACTCGCAAGATGTAAACATTCTAAGGATTTGGCGGAAAATATATGAACAAAGATTAGACCTTCAAATTGGAGTGGGATAAATTACTAACTCGAACTACGATATAGAGGTACCTAGGCAGTCAATAATGTAAAACTAAATGAAAAGTACCTTCATGCAACAACAATGTTGAAATTATTGTCGCCATCCTCCGTCATAACAATTGCGTCAGACCTTTTCACAGTATATATACCTTATAATGAATATGATAATGGATTGGCATCTTTTCGCATAATCCCTAATCACAGCCGCAATATAGTGCCTCCTGATACAGAACCAATGGTTCCCATCCCACAAAGACCAGAAGATGTATAATATTATGAGTACACTGGTCCTATGTCAGTCCTGCAATGATGAGAAATGTGCTGGAAAGACATTCTAAACAACTAAAGAAGTTGGTACCTCTAGAAGTAAAAGTAACAAAGTAATAGTAAGGTCTATTCTCTGCACTGCATCGCTCAACCTACTTCTAGTCTAATCCATAATGCATTCAGATTTCAGAGTAGATATGGTTGTTCTCACTCTCTTGCAAGTTCTAGTAGTCTCAAGTCACGAAGAGGATTTTTGCACCCATCTCTTATCATCAGTTTCCCCCCCATCGATTATGCATGATTATCATGAATGTAAACTGTATTTTTGTGTACCAAATCCAAATAAAATGCTACCCTAGCGATCCCTCTTTTGTAACGCTCCAGAAACTCCTATTGGGTGTGCCCTCAGTAAGAGATTCACAATATCAATACTGCAATCACAGGCAGCGGCAAGTTGAAAAGGCACCATTCCCCGAAATTCGACATTGTCACAATCCTCATCCACCGCAATACTAATAGTGCTCCAATTACAAATCAGCAAATGTTCAATGACGTGATAAGGCGCCGAATGTGTTAATGCTGCATGAAGCGGAATGAGTCCACTATCATCAAATGCCGTGGCACTTGTGGGATCCAATTCATTAATATCCAGAATCATTTCCGTAATCACATTTAAATGGGAACGCGATCTATCTGTCGACGTTACCAACACATGCAATGCCGTTCGACCTCGCACGTCTACATCGCTTGCGTAGTCTCTTCCGTACATGGATTTGATTTGACTCCATGATGTGCTGCAGGGTTGTGCAGCCGCGGCACCATGGATGGGGAGGAAGGTCATGCTTGCAGGGGTGAAGACTGGGCGGTCGTAGAGGGCTGACATTAGGAATATGTTAATGCATTGGCGGAACTCCATCTCCTTTTCTATCTGTTCAGCAGTGCTACTAGCGTCTTCTAATTCTTCCTGGGCCTCCTCAACCACAGTCTTGTATCCCTCAATCGCAAAGTCAAGCGCTAACATCTCTTCTGTATTCTCCCTCGCATAAATGGTACTAAAACCATATGCGAATATAGTGCGTATGCCGGCACTAAAGCCAGACATGGCGGCTAGGTGCAATGGAAATAATCCTTCATCGTTGGTAATCTTGATGGCAGCGGGGAAGGCATTGATGAGTGCCGCTGTGATTTGGGGGGCATCGGGTAGGTGGGCTGCGGAGGACACTGCCTCGTGGAGAGGAAGACAGCCCTCTTCGCACTGTGAAAGTAGAATGAAGCAAAATCACAAATCTCATGAGCAAAATGCAAAAACAAAACTTTCATCACAATCATACTAACAAAATATATTCGAAACACATACCTGTACTTCGGCAGATGCGGGAACCATACAGCATAAAAGTTGAACAGCTGCAAAATTGCCAATCTGTACAGCAAATGAGAGCGGGCAGTAACCCTATAAAGAGAAACAGGAAGATGAAACAATAAATGGTACAAAGTCATGATATTAGACACATGATGTGAAACATACGATAATAATTCATGCTGAAACGAACCTGAACATTCCGAATCAGCGCACAACCAGGATCCCCCCTAACAATCCTCCTAATAGCCCTCCCATTACCATTCCTAACAGCATGATGCAACATGACATTCCCAGTCAGATAATCCTCCTCCCGAATCAATCTTGTCACCATGGGATACCTCCTCAGTATCCTCCCTACCCGTGCTCCAGCATACAAATCACAAATGGCATTGTGGAGGGAGAGGCAGGCTAGTTCCTGCTCTGAATTGTGGGTGCGTGTGGGGAGAATGCAGGTATTCTTGCCATCGTAGGATAGGCAGGAGGAGATGGATTTGGAGGTCTCGGATGAGTCAGAGTCATAGTTGAGTTGGCCGCTGTTGTTGTGACTGTGGCCGTTGTTGTGAGAGGAAATATTTGGTTCAAGGTGGAGTGGATCAATGGCCATGTTGGCTATTTGATCGGCAAGACTTGCTCCATGTGAATGATGCAGCTGCTGCCGATGATACTGCTGCATCATCATGATATTCAATACTTCCCGTTGATTCATACCTGCAGGCTGTTGATCGCTCCCAGCAAAATGCTGCTGCTGCCCAGAGGTTTCAGTTTCCATTTGATTCTCCTCTTCTTCCAACCGCATCAAATTCGCTTCAATGCTGGCAAATACTTCACGGGATGGATTACGAAAGGTGGTGCTATCGCTGGTACTGCGTCCGGTGATAATGTGAGAGTTAGCATTTTGTGGTTGCTGATGCTGCTGCTGCTGTTGTGACAATCTATTTTGAGGACTGACATCAAGAGGCATTGTTCTTGCAGAGGTTCCAGTTGCAGACGGAGCCGCGACTTCTGGTCGAACTTTGCTGCCTCGTGTCGAGGATGCCCCCCTTCGTTCCATGCTCCCATGGTGACACGGATCAGCATGACTGTTTGAAGATGGCTTCAATCCATCCCCTCGTCTCCTTGAATTAACTGACGCTGATTCCGCCCGCTCATTCGGCAATGGCTCGTTACTGCTTGCTGCCATGCTTCCATGAGAAGAATGATGCCGCAACGATGATGATTTATAAGACGAGGACGTGGAAAACATGGAGGACATGGCATCTCCCTCTTGTTCCATGATTTGTGCTTCTAGATTGGCAAATATTCCACGAGACTTGGTTTCGTGGGAGTTGAGATTGCCATTGCCCCTTTTCGTGTTTGCTTGGATTGCCTTGTCAACACTTGCTGTAGCATGATAATGTTGTTGACTGGCACTCGAGGATGACTTATGATGGAAGGGATTTGTTTCAACCCTGACTTCATGATTCATTACATCGTCCGTAGCAGCAGGAAAAGGCAGCGTGCGCCCTCCCATTGCCAGTGCAATCTGCTTGGCCTCATTACTGCTTCCTTCCTGAGACCGTAGCTTTTCATCATTGTATCGTTGATACAATCGATTTTGCGCGTTTATCATGGCAGCATGCCGTTGAAGGCTTGGATCTAACAGTTGAAGCTGTGCGTGGGCTACGACAGCTGCCCCTGTCGCATGGGCTACAGCCGCCTCAGCATGCTGAAGCCGCGCCTGGGGGGATGAGTAATCTAACCTTGGTGATTCATCCTGTGCACATGGTCTGTTGTGTCGAGAAGACGATTGCATTGCATTCACTAACGGTGGATAACCAAGTGTCTGCGATGGCTGGTCCAATCCTCCCCCATATTCTCGAGAGTCCCCAATACTATAGGATGCTGAATCTTCCCCCCGAAAAGAAGAAGCGGATAATGACTGATGCTGTTGCGCATACCACGACTCGGCTGCGACATGCTGCCGATACGTGTTCATCTGTTCCGTATCAAAGTTATCATCATCGCTAAACACATCTTCTCCTGACACATCCCCATCATCCTCATCATCAAACATGTTGGAAGTGTCATACGATGACAGCTTGTCCATCAACCCTTGTTTTTTATGCTGCATCATGTCAGCGTGCTTGCGCTGCATTATGATCAACTCACGCTGCTGTAGCAGAATCGCTTCGGAAGCCTTGGAGGAATAAGCCTGTGTAATATTGGGGGGATTTGAATCAGGAAAGTAGACTGATGAGGCGAATGCAGCTCCGTTGCGTGACACTTTTCGTGGAGGTTGCAGTGCTGCTGCCGAGGAGGTTGAATGTTCGGATCCTCGCTGTAGTGACGATGATCCTGAATGATCCGATCCTGAGGAGGTGCGATGAGTGCTGGTAAATGGCGGCGGCCGTGATGGTAGATTGCCGTCATCACTTTGCAATGCCACCGCCGCCTTGCTGGTGGGCCTGCTGGATGTGGACTTGGGACGATCGCCTGCGATGGGAGACGATGCGGCAGAAGCACGGCCGCTCGGGCTGTTCGCGCCATGCGCATCCAGAAGCTGCCGCACATGCCCTCTCAACAATAGCTCAGGCCTACCACTCGCCGCCACAGCGCTCGACGATGAACCGCTGTAATTGCTCATTTGAAACGATGTCAATGGTTCCACCTTCATAACGACATCTTCTATGACCTCTTCTTGAGGATCATAGGCCTTCGATTCTGTCTTTTGCTTTTGGGTTTGGCTCGCTTGGCCGATGAGCGACTTGTTGGTCGAGGACATGTCGCTGCCGATATTTTTGGCCGTTGTTGGCAGGGAGACTCGGCGTTTTCGCTTGGACTTGGGGGAGGCAGGTAAATCATGGGGGTGATGATGAAGTTGAAGTTGATGAAGATGATTATTGCGTGCGTCGCTGTAGTCGACGGCGTCAGGAGACGGCGACGTCGGCTGTCTTCGTCTGCCGCTGCTACTGCTACTGCTACTGCTGGTGGTCATCCCGGATGTTGGCATCTCTCTTTGGTTTCTCATTGCCATTCCACTTCTATTATATTGGTCAGGACAATCTTACCCTTGCGCTTGGGATGAAAAAATAACACTCGGAATCAGTCGGACTCCGAAAATTGCTGCGAAAAAGTAGGCAGAGATGAGAGGAGATGAGTACCGTAAGTAACGCGCGATACGCTTGCGCTTGGGATGAAAAAATAATGCTACATAATCGCTGCGAAAAAGTAGGCGGAGATGAGTATCGTAAGTAACGCGCGATACATCGGTACTTCTAACCAGCTAATTAGGTACTCAGGCAACGCCCAATAAACTAATCATCTCTCTCTAGTTATCTAGGTAGCTATGTATGGGTTCATGTTTAGAGGGACAGACATGACAGTCGTACCGTCTATATTAGAAAACGTCCGGAGTCATTATTCAAGAATTTGGTAGGTCTTCCTGCCTGAGGTCTTGTCAGAACGGGCTTCCTAGCCCCGGCTTCGCTCTCTGCAGACCCTCTAATCTGGGCCAGATCATCATAAGTAAGCATAGTGAATGGTTCCGCCGTATGTACACGCGCGCGCGGTACGAATAGACACTCTGTTCTGGGACTAGAAGCTACATCATAGATAGGTTCGTACATATTGCACATGATAGGCTAGGTAGTTACAAAGGTAGTAGGTAGGTAGGTACCTACTAGCTCTTACTAGTACCTATGTACAATACGTTATGTATCAGAACGGGCTTCCTAGCCCCGGCTCTCTCCACTGATCCAATCACCGTTTTTAGGATGTNAAGTTGCTGATCTAGATGTGAGAAAGTTGGCACGAGAAGACATAGCCAAGGCATTAATGAGGTGTTTCGCAAGTAAAAATGATCCAGACTGGATACCTCCTCGAAGTCAGTGCTATCTCGGAAGAAGGCCATTCAAATATATGAAGTTGAAACTGAATCTGCCAATATGTGAAGAAGACTGGTTGGATCACCTGGTCGCCAGCAAACAGAATTTGCCACAGATCATCAAAACTACGAGTTTCCTCAGGGGGGATGATTCTGCCGCAATACAGAGAGACTGTTTGTTTTTGCTCGACATGATGCTCAATGATACCTCCACTATTCAGCAAGCTATTGATTTAGGGGTCATTCCAAAACTTGTGCATCTGTTGAGCGCGGAAAATGCATGCCTTCCACTATATATCAGAGCCGCACGCATCCTAGGGAGGATCGCTTGCGGGTCCGCATTACATCGCGATGCTGTGTTGCAAGCAGGAATCATGACGCCTTTATTAGGATTATTAAAGCAATCAAATGATCTGAAAGCAATGCAGCTTGTTCCAACGTTGATAACGATAACGGCTCTCTGTCATCGGGAACCAAGACCTGATTTTTCCTTGTTCAAGCCTTGTTTGGAGCCACTTTTTCGTCTTATTTTTCATGATGATGAAACGGTTCTTATAAAAAGCTGTTTGATGCTGGGCACCCTCCTCTCCAATGAAGAATTCCAGCGAGTGATTGATGTTGGAACCTACCCACGTTTAGTGCAACTACTAGGTCACTCCTCAGAAGAAGTGCGACATTCTGCCTTATATGCCACCAAGTGTCTTGTTTGGAGAAACAAAAAACTTGTTCAACCATTAATTAGCAAAGATGTGCTTCCAAGCCTGGTGACATTCATGTCTAGCCCAAAATCAAGTATTCAATTGTTAGCAAGTCAGATAATCTACGAAATTTCTGTAGGTAGCAAGGAGCAGATTCGGGCTGTTGTGTCTCAAGGTTGTATTCAGTCCTTTTGTGGCCTGTTTTCTTCGAGTCGTCCACGCACTGTCAAGTTTGGGCTTCAAGGATTAGTGAAGGTGAGTGTGTTTGTATGACTTTCATTTCTTCTGTTGGAACTCAGACGACCTTAACATTTTTACCTCTCCCATTGCTTGGATTTTTTTGTTTTCAGGTACTGAAATTTGGCAGAGAAGAATGCGACTTAATAGTCAACAATGTTATTCAGGATGAAATTCAACGGATAGAGGCCAAGCTTCAGGAGTTTGAAAACGAGTTCAAAAGCAAAAACAATCAGAATTTGCTCGAAATGTTTGACGCTCTGAGAGAGGAAGTGCATATGCAGAAGGGGAAAGATGTATGCAGAAGGCTCTCCTTTTGAAAAACCAGACAGTGGACCACACCCTGGCCAAATATCATCCCCACTACGCGCAAACTGTACAATTGAATGTTGGACCTTCACTTTGTACTGAGCAGGTACACAAGGAAGGAAATAATTTACCTACTCGAGCTATGTTGCCACAGATGCAGTCTCAGTCATAATTAGAAGTTATCGTAGCTATAATAATATGTTTACATATGGACATCCTTCTCTATATCTCTCAAAATAATGAGTCAGACGTTCTCATCGTTTCCCAGACCTAACTTCGACATGGCTAAAGAATTACCATACAACCATGGCTGGCCAACTGGTGTACCTACCTTTCATAATTCCCCACATGGGAAATTTGCTGAAAAAAAGGATCAAGAAAGATCAAGAGCATTCTCAGAATAGCTGAATAGAAACTAGAGAGAAGATGACTGTGACCATCATGAATTCAACTTTTCTCTCTGTATAATCATTGTACATAATGTGTGCAGGGTGTACCAAAACCAATTATATAGTGGTTAAGGCTCAAACAATATCTTACACACCCCTTCACAGATACTTAATATGGAAAAAAACATGAATCACAAAAACACATCCCTCTCATCATCTACATGGCAAATGGATTAGCATAATCACCGCCTCCGGGTCCTCCTCCCATCGATCCCATCCCGTACGAATCCGACGATGTCGCTGCTGCAGGAGCTTGATTGGCACCTCCTGTCATTCCAAATGGATCCGAATACTGGTTCGCAGCACCTGGATGTTGCTGCTGCTGCTGTGCATACTGCTGCCCTTCAATCGATGTCTGACTCGGTTGCACGCTCATATAACTCGCGGCAGTCGCCGCCTCCAACTCCATCTGCTCGTACTTTTGTCGCATTTCCTCCAATTGGTTTTTGGCTTGGCTTGCCTCCTTTTCTGCCGCTGCCAATTGCCTTTTCGCGTCTTTGACCTTACTCTTCTCCTGTTGCGCCAATTCCATTGCCTTTTCGTACTCCTTCTTGGCCTTCTTCTTTTTGCCACCAAACGATCCCTTTTTGGTTTTGGTCTCCCAGGTCTTCATTTCTTCTTCCGCCTTCTTGGCGACGGATTCAAGCTCCGTGACTTCGACAGAGATGGTGCGGATAAGGTCACTGTAGTTGCGGAATGATTTTTCGGCCTTGAGCGTTTCTCCCTTGAGACTCTGGAGTTCTGCCTTGGTGGGTGATGGCGGACCGGCTGGTGCAGGAGGCTGGTATTGCTGTTGTGGTGTGGGCTCCGGTTCTGGCTGCTGTGCTGTCGCATAGGCGTGAGTGGCAAAGGAGCCTCGATCAGGAGTCGCTGGCACTGGGGCTGTATTTGCGGTTGTGGGAGTGGGTGCCATGGATGGAGCGACTGAATGTGAATCAAACGATCCTGGTTCTGGAATGGCACCGCCCATGGGTGACATGGACGGCTGTTGGGGAGCCGGTGCTCCCATTCCTCCTCCCATGCCCATGAAATCAAGTGGGGCCGGTGCCCCTCCTCCCTGTCCCATTGGCGCGCCCATGCCTCCCATACCACCGTATGGATTGGGATTGCTGATACTGCCTTGATTGGATTGCACCGAGTGGGATACCGATGTAGCGTCAGATGCACCCCATGCACCGGCAGCAGGCTGCTGCGATTCCATGCCCATATTGGGGTTTGAATCGTACTGTTGCACAGATGCAGCGTCGGATGCACCCCATGCAGCAGCAGCTGGCTGTTGGGCCGATGTACCATCAGATGCACCCCATCCAGCAGCAGCAGGCTGCTGCGATTCCATGCTCATATTGGGGTTCGAATCGTACTGCTGCACAGATGCAGCGTCAGATGCACCCCATGCACCGGCAGCAGGCTGCTGCGATTCCGTGCCCATGTTGGGGTTTGAATTGTACTGCTGGACCGGTGCAGCGTCAGATGCACCCCAGGCAGGCATTGCCTCTTGCGCTGAAGCTCCCATCGCCATATTGGGGTTTGAATCGTACTGCTGGACCGATGCAGCGTCAGATGCACCCCAGGCAGGCATTGCCTCTTGCGCTGGAGCTCCCATCGCCGGCATTGGAGCAGCGGCAGGCGCTTCCCAGCCAAACAAATCCGCAGTCTCCACCGGTGCTGGTGGGGAAATGACAGACTCGGCCTCCTCCTTGGCCGCTGCCGCTGCGGCCACTGCACGAGCTTGTTGCGAAATTGCCAGTTCGTTCGCTTCGTTGACTGCCTCTGTGGCGGAGGTTAGGGCTTGGTGCGTTGTGCGTGCCTCGGCTACTTGCATCTGGAGTGACCTGTACAATAAATACACACATATCATGAGCAATTTGCCGTAAAACACAAACAACACATAATCTCAGCACATCCAAGCATGAAACTCACTCCTTCTTCTCCATCTGACCCTTCAACACATCCACACTCTCCGTCAACTTGATCCGACTCTCCATAACCCCCTCCTTCAACTCGCTCAATTCCAAGCTCAACCTCCCAATCTCACCCGCCAACTGCGCAATCTCCTTCTGCGTCTCTCGCTCCTCCTCCGAAACACTGGCAGCCTTGGCGCGAAGACTAATGACTTCCGCTTGTAGTTTTTGATGGGCTTCGCGGAGGGAGAGGAGGTCGGCGCTCGAGTTGGAGTCGACGCGTGCGGCTCGTGGTGACTTAGGCGCTGAGCGATTTGGTGACTTTGGCGCTGAGCGATTTGGTGACCTTGGTGGCAATTGCTGCTGCTGATGCTGCATCTGCTGGTGGTGAATGGGAGGAGGAGGAATGACACCCCTAGCCTGCACCACGGGAGCCACCGGCTGCGGCGATGGCTCCGGCGTCGCCACCTCTTGCCCCACCGGTGGCATTCCCCCCATAGTACTCATGGCAGGCCCTCCAAAACCGCCAATGGTAGACATGGCTCCCATTCCTTGTCCGCCAATGGTGCTCATTCCACCGCCAACCTCATCGCCAATGGCACTGTAGTCGTCGACTGGAACGGGATCATTGCTCATGCCGGCAAACGCATCGTCGACCGTGGCTGTGGTGCCGCCGCCAAAGCTGCCAGTTTGTTGCAGTCCCATTTGTTGCATATCTGGCGGACCTCCCATTTGAGGCTGCTGCTGCATCTGGGGCTGCGCCATTTGCATTTGGGGCGGTGCTCCCATTTGTTGGGGCATTTGCTGCATTCCCGACTGGGCCATTTGTGGAGGCTGCTGCTGCTGCTGCTGCATGCCCATTTGAAGCGGTGGAGCTGGCATGCCCATTTGCTGCGGTGGAGGAATGGCACTCATCCCTCCATTCATCAGAGGCTGTCGCTGCATCCCTGTAGGACTGGGCAAGGACGCTGGCTGCTGACCCACTCCGGGCTGACCTGGCTGCTGCACTCCCTGCTGACCCATACCCTGTTGAGGCTGCTGCACTCCCTGCTGACCCATACCCTGTTGAGGCTGCTGTACTCCCTGTTGTGGCATTCCAGGCTGTGGCACTCCAGCAGAAGCAGCAGCCCGTCGTGCCCTCGTCTCCTGCACCACGCTGGACAAACTCCCCGGTAAACTGGGAGGGGTTGGCAGTCCCTTCTTGGTAATACAGACGATTAAATGCATTGCCACGGCGAATTCGAGTGGGTCTAGTTTGTTGTCGATGGGGTCATCGACCATGGTCCATATTGTCTTGAGGGATTCACGATCCATTCCCTGCAATAAATTGTAAAATCGTAGGTGAGAGAAGGTACATAAATTTGGTGAAAGTTCAGAGATATATAGTGGAACGTACCGATTTCGAAAATAATTCCACAGCCGCAGCCCCATGGACAAACACGGGCGAACTCGGATTATTCGCATCATCCGGCTGGGCATACTGCGGAAAAAGCGCTTCGTACCTACTCAACTCCTGAGGCGACACACTGTACGGATCCTGCACCGCCAACGCCGTTGTACCCCCGCCATTCATCATTTGATTGTGTTGAAGGGGTGGTCGTTGCGGTGTAAGGGGTGGCCGTTGCGGTGTCCCACTCATCATTGGTTGCAGAGGCATGGGAGATCGTTGCGGAGATGGAGCGGGCTGAGGGTGCATTGTCGGCGATGGCTGTGGTGATCGCTGTGGTGGATGCTGCTGCTGTTGGACGGGTTGCTGCATCTGCTGCTGCTGTTGCACCATAGGCGGCTGCGGCATCTGCTGAGGCTGCTGCTGTTGCACCGGCGGAACGGGCTGCTGACTCACCTGCGCCTGCGCCATTAAAGCCTGAACATTCACCCCCTCAAAAAACGGCGCCCTCATCCCCTCCCCCTCCCCCACATTCAATGCCAAATCCACCGGTTTTTTTCCATTCTGAAACAATTGAATCAATCTCACCGCCACATGGAATTTACCCGCATCGAGCGTGTTGGAAGCGGGATTATCGGCCATGGTCCAAATGGTTTTCAGTAGGTCCATGGGCAGTTTGGACAATTGGAGGAATTCGACGGCTTGGGGTCCACTGAGGTAGCCTGTGGATGTTTTGTCGGCGGTGGTGAAGAGGGCGTTGTAGTAGGGGAGTTCGGGGGGTGGGGGTGTGTAGGTGTATTGGGGTGGTGGTTGCGCCATGATTGATTGTTGGTGTATGATATCGTATTGGTTTGTTGGAGGAGGAAAAGTAAAGGAAGGCGAGATGTGGCGTTATGATTGTTATCGGGGGGGCAACGCCGCTGCAATTGTCGACAATGACAATGAAGATGAGGATCAATGTCAATGAGGATGCTGAAATGATGACGATGAACGCCGCCCAACGCCGATGAAAATCGCAGCCCCTCTAATTTAGATTCTAATCTCATCACATCGCGCTTGGTCGTGGATCTTTTGGAATGTTTGGATGACGAAGGAATTAATACTAATGCTATACGAACGTAGGAACACTTTGAGTTATCCCATGAAAAAAGCTCTTGGCAAATCCTTCAGCAAATCACAAGCAAAAAATGACGAAATGGGTGTGCGTGTAGATTTCCCAATGAGAAAGGTTTCCCCACTCACAACAAAACAAATACTGAGCTGCAATTGAGATTGACTGGACACTTAGTTTTGCCTCGTACTCTATGATATGGTAGCATGTGAATATATGATACACCCCCCCCCCTGTTGCAATGAGTGGCAAAAACATGAGATGGTACCACCACGGACAGTATTACCACAGCATAAAATAAAACGTGACAAAGGCTGTATGCGGGTGCGGGGGAGGGTGACCGGCGCATTTTCATCGGAAACATGGCACACAAGTTACCACATGTGTACAGCTAGTATTGTATCTCTTTACTGAAAAAATCTTTTGTCGCGGGGTGGTACAAAAGAATTAGTTTTGGATTCCTACGA
>JAZGVS010000334.1:0-15977 GCA_037356235.1 Bacterosira constricta
CGTGTCGTCGAGAACCATGGCTGAAGTAGCTGGTCCTGAACCTGAACAAAGCAATCTATCAAGGTCAAGGTCAAGGTACGAGAACAAGTAGATAGTTATGATGGTTCCACGTGGAATCCACCTCTTTCCTGTTCGTGATGGGTCAAAGGGCAAATAATAAAGAAGGAAGCAAGAGAAGCATCTCGGATGCGAGGAAACAACAACTAGATGGATTAGGATTTGAATGGACTATTTGAATGGACTGGAAAAGCGGACCCCGGGCCAAGCATGTAAAATAAAAATAAGAATCAGTAAAAGGTGCACGAGCGACGAGAAAGCGAGTGCGGTACTGGGTACCTCTGGGGGTACGATACTACGTTGCTGCTAGATTTTAAAATTTCAACTGCTAACCGCTCAACTCGCCCGCTAGCTAGCACCAGGCACAAAACCCGACCAGCCTCTCCCCTACGAACTGCTTACGACATCCAACTAGCCTATGTCAATCTGCATACATTGAAAGATCGCGCTGAAAATGAGACGGTGCTTCCTGGTACCTTTCGTTTCTATTCTTAGCATTCATGCACTGACTCCCTCCGTGTATGCTACGGAGCCGTCCAATGACGAGGCTTGGAATCCTCGACGCGGCCATCGGAATCGGAACTCATCGGAGAGGATTCTTTCATCAACCACGGCATCTGCATCCCCTATTGTGATACCCAATGCCATCAACAACGCCACAGCTAACATTATCCTTACGTCACCTAGTGGGGATATTCCTGCAAAGACGTGGATTAGCTTCGACGATGGACCAATGGTGGAGGTTGACGACGACCTGAGTCTTGAATCGATAGAAGAAGCATACAACAAAATTGTACGCAAAGACGATCAAAGGAGTGGCCTGCTAGAACCGTTTTCTTTCGAGAGTCCCTTTGCAGATCCCGTATGTGTGTTCAATGGCACGATTGTGAAAGCAAATGTCACAGGTCCATCGACCCTATCCTGTGTGAGTCCCGCAATCGACAATACCCAAGGTGCTGGCGTACCCCTCCGAATATCTAGCAATGGTGGACATGATGTCTCTGATTCCAGAATCTTTGTCTATCTATCTTCTCAGGAGAGAGAAGCTCTTGTCTTAGATCCAAACCATGGCCCATCATTGGGAGGTACGCGGGTAGTTGTAAAAGGAATCACAAGCGGTCCCATCGTGGGTGGACCAATGGCCCTGTGCAAATTCGGAACTCATATTTCTCATGCAATTGAAGTTGGCTCGAATGGCGAATATGTCGTTTGCTCATCTCCTCCTCGATCGGCAAACGATCATGCTTCTTCGGTAATTGTGGATATCTCAGTTGCGGGACAAAGCAATGTATTCTCGGGTGTGGAAGTTGTATTCCGGTACGATGATGAGTTCTCGATAGCTTCATTGCATCCCAATTCCGGTTTGGTCATTGGAGGCACTCAGGTGAATATTCGCGGGGGTCCTTTTCAAAATCCTGACGAAATCGTCTGCCGATTTGGAGACAAGGTTGTGGATGCAATGTATCACGATGTAGCCGAGGTATCTTGCATCAGTCCCAATCTTGACTGGATAGAGGAGGTTCAGCGGGTGAGCGTATTTACCATGGCTGTCAGTCCAGAGATTCAAACAATATCTGCAAATGTTGATGACTATGTCAACGAAGTTCATATTTGCCAGACCTCTGGAGGAATGGATCTCGCCGATGACGAACTCGGCAGAGGGTTTCGCGTTGTTGCACCGGGTGGTTCTATTGAGTACCCGCTGACGCGACACACGCGATGGCTTCACTTCAATGAAACTGCAGACGGCATGCAAGAGGCGCTCGGTGGACTATTTCCAGATGGATTTTACGTCAACAGAACAAGCCCTTTGAGCGTGACAAATATTGATTACGAAAACCTTCCACTGACTTCACATCGCTCTATCATTCAAACATACATGTGGGAAATAGTGCTTCCAAAGAACAAAACATTTAATGGGGAAACTCTGCATGTTGTTAATTCTGGAGGAGGAGCTGTTAAGTTGAAGGGAGAAAATGCATCAATTTCGTGTGTGCTTGCACAGAGAGGCACAAAGAGGCTGAATGGCCACTTTAAGCTCTCATTCACCGACAATGAATCTGTTGAATCGTCCAGAACCATTTCTCACAATGCCACCAACGAAGAAATCAAGGTAGCACTTGAGGAGATTGATGGTATTGATAAAGTCCAGGTCAACTCGGCCAGCTTAGACTCCAATGTGACAGGAAACGGCGCCTTTCAATGGCATGTGACCTTTGATAGCTTGAAAAATGCTGGAGATGTACCACTTCTGACTGCCGATTACATATCCCCTGACGCCAGGCTAATCGGAAGTAATGCGGTCATTGACATCACAGAAACTAGGAAAGGATTATCTCATACCATATACAAGATTGAGACTCCGCCACAGGCAGCTAGATTCAACATAATTTTGGATGGAATCGAAGGGCAGATGGTTTCGGTTGGGGCTGCAGCAGCCAAGGTTGTAGAAGCCACTGAAGCCATTAGAGGGAAAATTGTAGTTGAAAAATATCAGACTGATTATTACTTGGTTGACATCGTGGGGTATCCTCTCGACGGGAGGCTGCAAGCTAGGTTCTTCCAATGTGACGGGGGCGATACTACACCATCATGCCCCGGTGAATCGCAAAGTGCAATCGTACACGTACCAGGCACTTCCACGCAATTGGGAGGCCATTTTTCACTACAGTATCCGTCAGATACGCCCACTTGCAAGACATGCATGCACTCTACTGGTCCCATCAGCGCATTTGCAACTACCAAAGAGTTAGAATTGGCACTGCAGCAGCTAGACCTAATTAGCAAGGTAGATATCGTCATAACAGAAAGTGATCAATTTGGGGAGTACAAAGTTGCTGTCGAATCGGGTATTGTTGGCCTCAACCGAAATTTCTTCATTCATTTCCACTCGTCAAACAACCCATTGACAACTGTCCAGAACACTGGCGACGTGCCATTGCTCATGATAAATCAGGTCAATCTCAAAGGAACCCAAACAAGGGATGCTGCCTACTCAAATGATTACAATGCAAAAGTGATAGAAGTTGTGAAAGGGACTGTCTTGAACCACGGAGGGGTCGTGGAAGTTGCGGTGTCTATCAACGGAGGAGTTGATTTTTCAGGGAAAAACCCTCCCTTTGAATACAAACCAGTTCCAATAGTACAGAGCGTAAAACCAGCCTATGGAAGCATCGCCGGAAGCACAGTTCTTCGCGTCGTTGGGGATAACTTTTCAAGAATGTCGGCACGATTTTGTTTGTTTTGGAGCATCGGTGCTTCCATTGTTGACGGCACTCACTCGGGGCTAATTGAAACGGTACCCATTTCAAAATATGTCATTCCAGAGGCTAGTGTAGCCAACAGCACAGCCATCACTGAAGTCTCGTGTATGACTCCAGCATCATTGAAGCCCCAATATGTGCACGTGGCTGTAGTTTCAAATGAAGCCTTGACATCGATGGAGGGTTCCTTACAAGCTCGAGGGAAGCTGTTTCGTTATCATTCTGCTATCGAAATATCAAGCACTCGTCCAGCGTCATCAACAGTCGCTGGAAATGCTTCTGTTGATGTTTTTGGAGGTCCCTTCTTCTCAGACGAAGGGCTGCTCTGTATGTTTGGTGGGGTGGCCGTTAAGGGGTCATTTCAAAGTCCACGACAAGTAAGCTGCACCACACCACCACATGCGTCAGGAACCTATTCGTTGGAAGTCACACAAAATGGTCAAGACTACACAAGCTCAGGGCATGTGTTTCGGTTTTATCATGCGTGTGGCGTTAACCATATAAGTCCAATATCAGGTCCATCGAAAAGAGCTGGAACTAATGTAAAGGTCTATGGAGAGAATTTCGTCAATACAACATCATTGCAGTGTCGTTTTGGATTGTTGACTGTTCCAGCAACTTTTGTTCATAGCTTGGAAATCCATTGCTCTGCACCACCAATAGAAAATGATGCATTGATTCCAATACAAATGGTAGGCTACTATCCCCAACAAATGAGTGGACGTTTAGTTTCATTCGAGGTTTCAAATAATGGCCAAGATTTCACCTCCAGCGGTCACGAGTTTTCGTATTTAGAAGACATTCAAGCGTATAATATTTCAAGGAGAGAAGGACCGAGCCGTGGAGGAACTCCTATTTACATCAGCGGGTCAAACTTTGGTAAGTTGGCAGCTGATTTCGCTACTAATAGTGTATCTTATGAACACCTTGCCCTTACTGACACATGAATTGTTGATTCTGCCACCCTCCTATAAAGTTAACAACACGGAGCTCATGTGTCGATTTGGAAGAAAAACTACACCGGCCCACTTCCTGACGCGAGAGGCTGTACTTTGTTTCTCGCCTCCAATGTATGAAATGAACTATATGAATTCAGTCAAAGAGAAAACATTCCCTCTATCAGTGTCAAATAATGCAGCGGACTTCGTATTCTTTGGTGATTTTACATACTCCTCGAGCATCCCCAGCGGCACGTACCAAGCAGGAACGGAAGGAAGCGATACCTTACTTGGCTGTCCAATGGGCGCTTATTGTAGTTCGTTGTTGGAGACAAACTTCACCCTTTGTTATCCCGGGATGTATCAGCCATTGGCTAGTCAAAGCCATTGTGTCCAATGCCCAGTCGGCTATGTGTGCAATGAGTTTGGCATGACTGTACCAAGAATTTGCCCGGCGCATTTCATCTGCGATGAGAAAGGAATGCAAGTTGCCAAGCCTTGCCCAACCAACTTCATTTGTGACAGAGGAACAGCTACACTGTCAACGGCATGCTTAAAGAGCTTCAATTTTGGCTCCGAAACTTGCTTTGATAATTCCACAGATGACTTTGGACTTCAAGCATCTAAATATCCGGCGCAAATATGGGCTGAAAGACATTTGATGCCTCTTGATGAGGATGCTTCAATTGCGCCAATAAGAGGAAGATTCTGCCTTGACAATGCTTGTCTCAACTATGAAGACTCTGATAATTTTCAGGTATTTGATAAATCGTTTGACTATAGTTCTACTGGTTTTGCTCTGAGAAGACCCAAGTGTATTGAAGGAACTGATTGCAAGCCAGGAAGATCACCATCTTCACGAACCTGCAGCAAAGGCCACTATTGCAGACTCGGTAAGTGTACATTAAATTTTGTTGTGTCCCGCTTTGGATTCTCAAAAGAAACAAAAATTCATCTGATAGCGTTGTAAATACATACTATTTGGTAGGAACGAAGAAACCATGTCTGGTGGGAACATATTGTCCCCATGACCACGTATTCGACCCTCTTCCTTGTGAGCCTGGGTCCTTCAACTTTATGATAGGTCAAGAAAAGTGTTCTGAGTGTCCAATCGGTTACTATTGTCCTAGTTACGGTCTCTCCGATCCAGTCATTTGCTCTCCAGGTAGGTGATTTGTTGATGTGTCTCACAATCATAGTTCATCCAGTACTACTCTGACTTTTTCTTTCGTGTTGCAGGATTTGTATGTTCCAAAATAGGATTGGCTAGTCCAAATGTCAGATGCCCGGCAGGATAGTAAGTGGTGATATGTTGAATATTTGAAACTCATGTCCAAGTTCTCCTAACATTTATGAATTCATCCTCAGCTATTGTCAAAACGGAACAAAGACGTCAGACCCATTTAGAAATGACACAACGCTCCGGCCATATGCATGTACCCCTGGCACATTTTGCTTTGCGGGAACTGGATCCAATGAAGTGCAAGAGGGTGCTGTCGGCTTTGCACAACCCTGTAGCGCTGGTTTCTTCTGTGAAGCAGCATCAACATCAGCAAAAGGTTCAGGCGCGTGCCCACCCTCATTCCAATGCCCAAAAGGAACAGCCACCCCACGGCCCACTTCAAAAGGATTCTATGCTGAGCATCCTGGTACAATTGAGTCTACCGCGTGTTTGCCAGGCTTTTATGCACCTACAATCCAAACTGCCCAGTGTGAGTTCATTCTATCATGTCATGACTTGTGAATTTGTATAGGCTGAAACTCATTTTATTTGTACAATCGTCCATCGTTGTTGCCGTTTCCCCCAAAGGTTATGAATGCCCTCCAGGGACGTCTTGTAGTAAGTCGCATCAAGTGTGCTTTGCTTGAAAACCTATTTTGTCAACATATGCTCATGAATTTGTTTCGCTACAACAATGTGCAGTGTTTGAAGGTTTATTTGAGGCCGAAGAGTGTGGTCCAGGCATGTATCGATCAACGAATGATGAAAGTGGCCGCAGCGTAAGTATATGAATCATATGATATTCTGCCTTGGATGAATTCATTTTACACTGATTTGCTTCCACTTTTTCTTTTTTGAACATGCAGTGCGTTCCTTGCCCCCAAGGTAACTATATGTATAAATAACGCGCCATTTGATATTCAATACCCACATGTCCTCATATTAACCTCACTCAACAATTATAAATGTAACCCAGGTACATGGTCCAAGAATTGGGGATTGAGAGAAAAGGGTGAATGCACAAGCTGTCCCACGGGTGTCGTATGCCCACTTGATGGGATGACTAGTCCATGCAGTTATACCGACTTACCTACCCCATATGAGCCGATTGTTAACTCACAAGGCATGACATCATTTGAATATTCATTCCCTACTGATTCAAAGCCACCACTCTATTCAATGGGTGAATGCCTAGCTCTCAACTCGGGTACCGATAAATTGGCAAGACCGGAATATTTCTTCGGCGAGTTGATACCTCCTTACATCGATATTTTAGGACGTGGTCCTCACTTTCGACCTTCAGATCAAACTTCTCTAAAGTACCAGAGCCTAGCAAAATGCTACAAAAACTCTCAACCACGGGGAAGCTTGGTTTACCAACGGATGGCAGAATACTATGGTCCTCAGTATGACATTCAAACAGGGTCTCCTCACCAAGGTTATGGGATCGCTCTTCTAAACAATCAAATGTACGCTACTGCCCCGCCAGCGGGCTACGATTTTAGTTTCAACTACTTTCGAGGAGATGGAAACGGACATATTGATCTTCCAAAAGCCCGGGTCTATGATCCTGCTTTCAACTGCACCAAAGGTATTCACTTGATGAACTCGTCGCTCGTGATGGAGGATGTAAAGCGAGCTGTGTACACTGATCCCATCAATGACTTTGAAGGGGGGTATGACGTTGAAAAATGTCCCACATTTGATTCAGAACTAGGCTGCTACATTGACGATACTTATGAAATACATGTCAAGGGCAAATGCTGTACCATTGACAAATTTGAACAACGAGCCGTATTCTTAGCTCATGATCAGTTCTATAAGGGGACGTGTGAAGCTGATTTGATATGCTTAGAAGGAGGGTTTGCTCCACCACAAGCAAAGCCATGTGATTATGGGTTCGTATGCGATGAAAGAACATCTCTTGACAGTTCAATGAATTACCAATGTCCTGATGGCTTTGTGTGCGATTTTGCAACAACACCAGACACAAATCTTCAGTCACCAGGAGGCCAACTAAAAAAGTTATGTATGGAGGGTCACTACTGCGGAAGTGATGATCTTGGCCAACCAAGCCAAGGGGTCTGTCCCAGGAATCATTGGTGCCCCGCTGGAACGGCTGATCCTGTCATTGGATCACTTGCAAATGATGGTCTACTCCGTACACTACAGAAGACTCGCACAACTCCTCTCGTTAATCTTCAGTATCGGGGTGGTGACGCATTTGCCTTGCTCAGTGATCATGATGGGGGGTGTAATGCAGGCACTCTTCCAAGTTTGAACAATAGATTTCAGGCTGAGATGCATGATCACACAAATGTGAACTACCTAGAATATCTTTCTGATAAAAGCAAATCGCCCACCATTGCCAATGAGGCTATGCCTTCCAAAGAACAGTGTGCCAGAGATAACAAATCGGCATTTGTTCAAGACGCCATGAGACGTAAAGAATGCAATTGCCATTCACAATTTCTTACACTCGCTAGCTTGTATCGATTTTGGAGATGTACTTCCGATATACCACTGGATGATCTAGGTCTAGGTGATGCGGTGGTACCCCCATCAGGCCACGGGAAGCGGGACTTTTGGTATCCCCACTCTCGTATTCACAAGGATTTGGAATCTGCAGTTAAAACAGATCCTGCTATGGAAGTATTTGGGCTTCAATTTGGGGAAGGGGATGTGTGTAAATTCTCTGATTCGGACGAAGTTCTCGCACTAAGCCAAGGAAGACTTTCTGATGAGGATGAGCTTCCAAAAATCTCCGCCTTGCACAAGCATTCTAGTGGTTATCTAGAACTCAATGCAAATAATGGATTTTCAGTTCGATTCACGAGTGCTGAGAACAGAATATTTGAAACTTATTCAGTGCTAAAGCAAAATGTCGAGGCTGAGTACAATCGTGAGCGCACTGGCAACCGAAGTAATATTGATCCATTTATTTTTGATCTTTACAACTCTCTCCGTCTCATTGAACAATTTGGGCAAAGGCTTGAGCAATTTGTGTACTTGAATGCTACCAATCAGACATCATCAACGTCCATTGAGCTGGTCCTGGGACAGGGGAATGATGCTTACTTGCAGGAGTTTGACTTCGTTGGGCCGCTTGATTGGTGTGAATGCCAAAATTTGTTGCGATGCCCAAATGCAACGATATCTGGACGAGGCTCGACAAGTCTGGATGAGTGTACATCGACAAAGGATGAAGTGTTACATCGCATTACGCTTTTACCACCAGCCAACAACTTGACCACGCAAACGCCATCGACGAAAGAAGGAACCATTGACGAGTCTGATACGTTGAAGCTAGATACATTCGATGTTGCTGTCCTAACCATAGATCAATCGAAGCTGCCACACAACATTACTTATGGAGAGCACTACCGAATTGGAATTTATGATGGTTGCAAGCCATGCCCCCTTCGGTACAATTGTGAAAAGACTAGTGGAGGTGGCGATGTTCGACCTTCAGCTTGTCTTTATCCATCCACGGAAAACCAGGTGGATATTGTTAATGAATGCTTGAAACAACACAGGAAAAAGGTCTGCCTTCGTGCGGATGGATCGCATGAAGCTCTAGAATATTGCGAATCGCTTCAGGAAGATGCACAGAATGGCAACAATCATTCATTCATAGTCTTTTCAGAACCTGACCTGGATAAATGCTTTTCGCGTCCATACTTTTGCTCAGATACCTCGTGGAACTTTCTCTCTTTTCGTCGCATATGCCAAGATACGCAGGACGATGGCAATGAGTCCCCAATTTATGATTGCTCTGACGTCCATCGATGGCGAGCATACTCCCAATGGCGAAATAAGATCTGCTGTTCCCAAGTGCCAGAGCTGCGAGGGATTAATTCATGTCAGAGGGACTCAGTGTGTGTTGACGATCCGTTCATTGAACAAATAATAAGGAAAAAGCTGATTGGAGTTTTTGAGTTAGAACATGGTTATGTCCCGCCGACGGAACAACCAAAGGGCCTGCTTCTCATGAATGTCAGCTTACAAGAGGAGATAGACCACGAACACCCCCTTGATCTTTTCAATGAGTACCAAGAGGCATTAAACGACGAAGGAACCACACAGAAAGTTACGCCACACAACAAGTATAAGCCAGAATCTAGCCAAACTTGGATGGAAACTCCTGGCTGCTGCAAATGTCGTCGTCACTCAATGCCTGCTTTCTTCGCAACCAATTCTGAAGTATCTGGATTCCCTGACGATAAGCACACTCAACTACAAGTGACAATCAGTGCTATTGCCAAAGTCGAGCTGACAATTGTAGTTGAGCTTCTTCATGGAACCTACTATTCTGATTTCAGTGATTATTTTGGTGCAATGGATAAAACAATGCTTAGGGTACACTCCCCCAGCCGATTTGCAGAAGCTTCTAATGAGCAATCAACGTGGCTGTCAGTAATTGAACAATCTAGCTTTGACAAGTCAAATCTTGACCTGCCTCTAAACTTACCTCCCAACAGTGAAGAAGGTGTCGAGGAAATGGAAACTCGCTTTTTAGTGGATAGACCCAGCAACATATCCATTGGAGATCATCGATTGGCCAATGCCTCCGGTTTGGAGACCAAATATGATGGAAATAGATCTAACAAATTGCCGCATCCTACGAGTGACCCAATCAATACAGTACTCGAAGAAGAAAACTGGTGGCCACATGACTTACTGGCATTGTCTTACATTCCATTTTTCTCAAATTGCGATGGCTATGACAGCCATATTAGCTTGAGTCGTTTGGTAGAGGAACACCCAGATTGCCAAGGGGTGACTTACGAACAGACGGTGCCAACCAAAGAGTACGCATTCCGTGGTAAACATCCTGTCAGTGATACTTGTCTAGGGGTTGTGCTGCACTGCACTTATGAAGAAGAAGTGAGGGAACCAAGAAAAAACTTGCGTTGGTTTGAGGCATCTCCTGGATCTGCCCTCTTTCACATTGTGAGTGTGACTATGCCTTCAGCTTGATCGATTGCTGTGCATCATCTTAAACCAAAATCCAACTCTGACAACATAATATTTCATCCTTTGCTCTCAATTCATTCTAAAGACCAAGGATGATGTTACTTCTAGCCAATTCTTGCCATCGGGTGCAGATGAAGAATGGGGACGGACCAGCGCTATAGATGATTTGCGGAATCATGATTTGATCCCTGTGTCAGTTGACAAGGTCATGGGAGGGTTCCGTCATGCTTTACCCAGAAAAGTTCGGCTGGAGCTGAAATACTTTCAAGTCTCGAAGGGGAAAAAGCGCTTGGTCGAAGCAGGGTTGTATTTTGACGAGCTGTGCACCACGCAACAGCCAGAGCATTTTGGGGGAAGCGCCAACATTCTGGACATGATGCAAGAAAGGGGTATAAGTCCATGTGATGTTGATATCAATGGAAACATAAAGTCACAAGGCTATGAGCTTGAAATCCAATACTACCCATTGGGGTGGTTTGATTTATTTAACCGCTTCGAGTTCGGAGGATTTATTTATTTTGTGTATTTCACATTGGTGGGATTGGCAATTTTCTCCATGGGTGGCTTTGTTTATGGAATGAATCGCCTCCTCACAAAACTCCGTCACCCTCCCCAGTTCATGGGGTCCTCTTTGATAAAACTTGTCTCTCAACCACAGATTGAGGGGGCAACATTGGCAGTGATTCCATACATGGCAGCCATTCTGATAATACATGCCCTGTTCAGTTATTCAACTGTTGCATTCAGTCGCGTCCACCGAGATTGGTCAAAGGGTGGTATTGTTGGCGATAAAGAGCAGATTGAAAATGCCATGGGAAGATTAGGTTCAGCATTCATTGTTCTAGGTTGTTATACAGTGTACCGGGCAACACAAAAGCTCATACCTACAGCCCAAGTCAGTAGAGTTGATGCAACTTCAGAAATGAAAGGCGAATCAGGAAACTTATCTGCTAAACGAGCTCACTTTCTATGGATTGGCCTATCAATCCAAGCTATCTTGATGTGTCTTTGGGAGTTTTCATATTCGGATGTCTTCAGGAACAACATTTATCGCTTCAAAGTGTTGTTTCAACTCTGCCAGATTTTGCTTGATCTGGTGATATCCCACATCATGGGGGATCGCTTGATAGCAGCGCCGCTTCTCGTCTCAATGCAAATGGCAGAATTGCTTGTGACTATTGGAGCACGAACGCTTGTGGAATTTACATTGAGCTTCCTAGTTGAGGTGTCATTGTTAGTTGTCCAGCGTCTATTCCTCTACCCACTTATCAAAACTGTTTTGACATTGTGGCCTCGATGGAAACTTTTGGCAACTCAAGCCTTTGACGGCAAAGGACTCACAAGGCAGGAGAAACAGGAACGAGAGTCAAGGTGGAAGAAAGTCAATGATGATATTGAGCTTAGGTCTGAAGGAGTTGAGCCACTTTTAGACTCTCTATCTATTTACAGTGTCGAGAAAACGGGGCATTTTATGCTACCATTCATGTGTCTTTTGCTGATGCTACTCTACACTGAGACGGAAATGGCCATGAGCTACAATATCAACCAGCATGAACTCCTCTATTATGGCTTGTTTATGTTTTACATGATTCCATGGATGACTCTTGTTGATTCTTTCATTTTGAGCAGCCAAGAACTACTCTACGGCTGGAGAGTATATGACTATTTTTCATATCAACGATGGAGATTTGCAAACCGTGAGAATAGGTGGAATCTGCGGGGACACGTGGATGAGAGCGTCACAAGATCTCTTCAGAACGTTGACCTGCTCTGCTTCTCTTCCCAGTATTACTTCATACTCAGTATAATTGCACTCGGTTTTGGAACCAACATGTTTGGCATCACTATATGTCTACGACGTAAATACAATTTTCTTGGTGATCCTATTTTTCCGCTGATTGTGGCTATTGTCATCTCCTGCTGTGAATTGATAGCCCAAGTTTGCATATATGTATCAAATATAAACATAGATGCAATCTCATGGGGTGGGGTTTGGAAAGTTGCACAGCTGCAAGGGACTATGGATGATGTTATTGCTTCGAAATTAGCAATCGGAGAAGGGAGACAAGAGGACCTCGAACAAGAGAGGCAAGAGCTTCAGGCAATGAATAGCGAAACATTCAGGCGCAAATTCGTCGAAAAAAATCGACCATGGGTGTTGCAACATCTTGTCGAGCTCATGACACCTCGATCGTTGCAAGATGCTGGCCCCGACGGCCGTCCACTCGTTGATTATGTACGTGAAGTATATTCTAACCTCATGAATGTTGGTGAAGGAGTCAATAAACGGGCAGATGATCGGTCTGATATCAGCAGTGATGACTATTCTGATGAGGAAGAAGAGAAACGACGACAGTGGGATCGCACGCCTCTGGAGGGTAATAGATTACTCATTGCACAAATTTGGCTCCAGAAAGCACGCAAGCGACGTGTCTTCATGCAAGCCATTACAGCTGTAATAGAGAAGAGAAAGGAAGACCATTGCTCATCATGTTCCAGAACACTTGGAAACTGTAAGGCGCTTGCTGCAGGCTTGGCTTGGAATGGTAGGTTTGATCCTTGTGCTATTGATAGTCTCATCAAGTCATTCGAAGATAATTATTCTCCTGGAGAGAGCGACCCCAATCTATGGAAGGCGTTCTTCAGAGAAAATGCTAGATTTTCCACCATATGCAACATTTGCCTTGATCAAATAGAGCAACAGAAACTTCATAAAAATGTCCGCCATGTCGGAGCTGGAATCATGACTCGGCCAGGAGATATTAGTAGTGACGATGAATCAGACGATGATAAGTTCTTTGATCCAGTAATAATTGTGAGATCATCAGATGAGGGGAAAATGATGAGTAAATGGTTGCAGGCGGCGCGCGCACAAATTCCAGGGGATTTCCCACGAAAATCTGCTGTGAAACAAACGGAGCAATACCTTGATAGGTTGAACCATCGCAAAAGTGTCACAAAAGCCCGTGTTGATGTGGTAGGAATGGAATCAAATAATGAGGGCTGGGGAAATGTTGTTGTGGATGAGAGGGGTGAGTCGATCATAAAACGTTGGCTCGGCGAAGCAAGAAAAGGAGTCGTAACAAGGTTTGACATACAATCAGATGACATGCGCACTCAGCTGCACAACGTAGTTGAATCTTTAGATATTGAGGATAGTTGGCTAACTGGGGAACTGCGTTTGGAAGGAAATTCGTTAAAAATTGAGGGTGATCAAATTGCCAAGTTGAAAGTGTCAAAAGAATCCCAAATGGTAAAGGAATTAGAATTGTTCCATGCAAATTTTGAACGGAATGCAAAAGATATAGACCAAAGAAGGAAAGAGCAAAGACTGAAATTGGAGGCTTCTTTAACTCAATTTCAGGCACTTATAAAAAGTAAAAAAGAGTCCAGGACGCTGGAGCTCAACAAAAAGATTGACGACCTGCAAGAAAGCCATGCTAACGAAGAAGATGGGGATACTAAATCTGGACACGAGAGGGGAATTGCAGCTTTGCATTCCCTTATAAAGACAGAAATGGAAGATGAGGATGGGCAGTTGCAGTCAAAAACAAATGAATTGACTAGCCAATTTTCAGATCAATCAAAAGTATTTGACCGTGACCTCCACACTGTCTTGCAATCATATGAAAGAGACTGTCACATAGTGAGAGAAAAGACACGAAAGGAGTATGTATCCCAACAACGCGAGTGGCAAAAGAATGTAAATCTATGGTTGGGTAAAGTGGATCGCACTGGATTGACAGATGGGCAACTTTCTCAAGGTTTGAAAAATCCTGATGCTAGTGCCAAAAGGGCAAGGCTTGAGCAACGTAGGAGGAAGAAAATAGATGACACAACCTAAATGGGCTAACTCATAATTGATACCCATTACAAAGCACTATTCTCTTGCACAATTGATACTTCAGTTCTTACTTGAGCCAAAATTCATACAGCAAATTGAGGCAATTGTCGGAGAACATAACATGCTATAGTTTTGGGAGCTGTGCCTTTCTTATCTACTTGAGCTTGCTCTCAGTCCTAGGTATGCAGCTGATACAATTGCGACGTGATTGGTTTGTTTTCTTCCCCTGAAGGAGGTGCTTGTAAATACCATATTGTCATAGAAACAACGTTGATCAATTGCCAGTAACATTGGATACTTGATCCTGTTTTGTTAACCGTCTGAGGGGTAAAGTAAATGTTCAGTGTGAAGGGCAGTACAGAATTGCCTACGACTTGGTTAACAACGCAACACACTGCTAGTTGGATTACAAACTTCTAAACCTAATTGAGTATTAATTTGCAATAACCATAACCATGTATCCATTCAGTGGCATTTTCATCTTGAATCAATCCCACTACAAGTTCTTTGGCACGTTAGTGAATTCCTCCTTCTCGTCATTTATCTTTCTTTGGTTACTCCTCTTTGGCTGATGCTAGCCAGCTGTGTTCATTGAGTCATGGTGTGATGCCTTTTGTTTCTTCTTCTTTTTTCTTGTACTGTTTCAATGGCATGGAGAGGAGTTGAGATGGAAGCAATAGAATGATTAAGCACAGCATCTGTTGAAGGAGGCGATGGAACCGCTGGGCTTTGTCCATACTGTATCCATCAGCCGAGCCACTCAAAGCTCACAGGCTACATGCCTTGCCAAATACCATAGCGATAGGCTGTAGTTGGCCATGGTTTGACAGGAGGATGATGTTCGTCAAGATCTAGGCTCTTCATTGTGGCAACAGCTACCTGGCATGGCCATGTCCAGCTTAAGTGCATGAATCGCCATTGGTAATGGTCAATGCGCAGACCGAGTCCCATGTCTCTCTTTCTCAATCTCAATTAAGGTCCTAGTGGATTATTTAGTTACCTGGATAGTGTGTGCTCCCTTTTCGTTGTTGGTCGTTGCGTGCTTTAGCTTTGATTCATATTTGTATGTCATATTTTTTTTGTGTGTAACTAACCCACATTGACACATCTGTTTCAGAACTGTTCAAAGGTCCCATACCCTTCCGGGATGTGTTCTGAGAACCAGCTCGCCCTGCTACTATTTTGTGGTCTCTATCTGTTGTCACTATGTTTTTTTTGCACGTTGCGGCTGCTTTTTCTGCAGCCGCCCTGGCGTGATGTAATCGAGCAAGTTTGTGCATCACATTCCCTCTCACAATAGCTAATCCAATAGCCCTCTTGAATTGTTGGAGAATGATTGCGTAAGCCCCTGCTCATTTTGTATCTGTGTTCACCAGCGTCGAGATTGTCATTCCATCATCTCCCGACCCAAAAAAAAACTATCCCAATTCCTCTAAACCATCCAGTACAAATTGGTATCACCCCTTCATGGTGGAATCTATTTTGTTCTGGATGGAATGGTCAAATGATATCATTGTTTCCATCTCATACAACATCAGCACAGCAAAAAGTGTGTATCTAATTTCTTGAACTAGTAGCGCTGATAATACTACTACTACTACTACTACTACTACTACTACTACTACTATTACTATTACTATTACTATTACTATTACTACTCACTCACAACCTGTCTC